>CAUYQG010119725.1:0-33722 GCA_963574415.1 Tarsius wallacei | reverse complement strand
TAAATATATTTTTTATTTTAAAATTGTGGGGCACAGTTAAGGGTTAGGTATACAAATATGCATCGCTCAGGCACCCTTATTGATAAGGGGTGTCCCCCCATCCCCAGACAGATATTGACTACCATTAATCCCACCATCTTTCCCCTCACTGTCCCCCCCCCATAGTTTCCCACCACTGTCAATCTTCTTCTTACAGTACTATGAAAGATGTTCAAGGTTCACTTATGAGTAAGAACATGTGATACTCAGATCTTTGTTTCTGTGAGAGATCACTCAGTATTATAGACTCTAGTTCCAACCAGGTTGCTGCGAAATTCATGATTTTGTTCTTTTTTATGGCTGCGTAGTATTCTATCATGTATATGTACCACATTTTTTTAATTCAGTCCTCTTTTGATGGACAGCATGGTTGGTTCCAGGTTCTTGCTATTGTGAACAATGCTGTGATAAACATACATGTGCAGGTATCTTTTTGATAGAGTGATTTGAGTTCTTCAGGGTATATTCCCAGTAGGGGGATTGTGGGGTCAAATGGAAGGTCGATATTTAGAGCTTTTAGGAATCGCCACACTGCTTTCCACAGAGGTTGCACTAGTTTACACTCCCACCAACAGTGTTTAAGTGTTCCCTTTTCACCACATCCTCTCCAGCATCTGTTATTTTTTGAGTTATTGATAATGGCCACTCTGACTGGAGTTAGGTGGTATCTCAGTGTAGTTTTAATTTGCATCTCTTTGATGATTAGTGAGGTTGAACATTTCTTCATGTGTTTGTTGGCTGCTCGTATGTCTTCTTTTGAGAAGTATCTGTTCGTATCATTTTCCCACTTTGTAATGGGGTTGTTTGTTTTTTTCTTTTCAGCACGTTTGAGTTCCTTGTAGATCCAAGATGTTAGGTCTTTGTCAGACATAGAGTTGGCAAATACTTTTTCCCAGTCTGTAGGCTGTCTCCCTACTCTCTTGATGGTTTCTTTGGCTTTGCAGAAGCTTTTCAGTTTGATGAGGTTCCACTTGTCTATCTTATCTCTTATGGCTCGTGCGTTTCAGGTTTTGTTCAGGAATTGGATGCCAGTTCCAATTTCCATAAGTGTGTGTCCTGCATTTTCTAAGGTACTTATGGTTTGAGGTTTTACATTTAGGTCTCTGATCCATTTAGAGTTAGTTTTTGTGTATGGTGAGGTAGGGGTCTTGTTTGAATCTTCTGCATGTGGTCAGCCAGTTTTCCCAGCACCATTTACTGAATAGGTTCTCCTCTCCCCAGTGGTAGGTGGTAGAGGCTTTGTTAAAGATGAGTTGGTTGAGATATTGAGGTTTTGCTTCTGGAATCTCACCAACAGGTGTATGGGCACACTGGAACCCGTTTCCTACTACCTTACAATCTGTCCATGCAGCAAGGTTTAGGTTTGTTCCCTGGAACAAAAGGAAGTACGAAAAAGGAAAATAATGGAAGAAGGAGGAGTTAGGAGGAAGTTAGAGAGAGAGAAGTGTGAGAGGGAAAACAGACATACATACCAACTAATGAGTGAAAAAGAGACACAAGGCCAGAAAAGAGTGAGAAACAGACACACAAACAAAATTCCCTAAAGCATACTGGTAATCACATAAAGACAGTCCAATAAAATCATGCCTTTTGATGCATTTTTTCCCAACACAGTCCAAATCAAAAAGCAAACAAAAGTGAGCAAAACAAACAGTCAAAACAATAAAATCAGAAATCAAAATAAGAAACCAGACTAGCTCTGGAACCTTTCCTGAGTATTTAAAGTCTCTTCAGCTCTGATTTCTAGCCTCTCCCCTTTGCTTCCATTGCAGGCAGATAGATTTATTCCAAGCTTGGGTTGGTTCCCTAGGCTTGCTGCCTGAGAGGTCTGGGAGGGGCCTGAGTTGCCTGTATCTGATTCGCGTGGTGGGGGGGGGGGGGGCTTTTGTCTCCTGTTTAACGACGTTACCTTAGAAACCAAGGTGGAGGCTGCTTGTAGATGGGCGGGGCAATGCAAATCTCTGCCTAAAAATATGGCTGAAGTGGGCAGCTCCTCTTTCAAGGATGCTTTCTCTCCACCCATCCTTTCTCCCCACTTGCTCAGGTCCGAGGGCGATCCACTGTGATGGACTGTGGTGAAGTGTCTCCAGCGTCTGGTGCACAGCCGGGGGCTGGATCTGGTGTGCTGCCAGCGGCCTGGGTTGGAGGAGGGAGCTAGGAGTTCCGGCTTCTGGAACTGAGACCTTAGAGCAGCTGATCAGCACCTCCTTAAGATATACTGTTCCCTTACACAACCACGGGGTCCCACGCTAGGTGCCTCAGCCAGAGTGGGGACCGAAGCTCCAAAGGGTGAATGGTGAGCAGTGACCTGTGGCTTTGGGCCCCCCACAGGGCACTTCAGCCAGGAATGGAACTGGTATCTCTGAGTGGCAGGTGCCTAGAGCCTTCCTTGGTGACAGCGCTTGAAATAGGGCTGGGCGGGGGCCCAGAACCCAGGGCAGGGAGCTGGAACTCTGAGGAGCGAGCACTGGGCCCGCTGGATTGGGCACCCAGTCAGGGAGAGAGCTGGCAGTGGCTGAGTGCCGGGTGGATCGGTGTAGCCAGCAAGGGAACCCAGATCTCCACAAGGTGGTATCCAAGGGCCTCTGGGTGAGACGTTATAGCCGGGGAGGGACCTGGGATCTCCACACAGACGGGCTGGGGCCGTCTATAGTGGAGCAGCAGCAGCAGCAGAGAGGCCTCAATAGCCGTCCTTGCATGGGTCCGAAGGTCTCCAGGCCTTGGACGGGGTGGCTGGCGGTCGGCAGGGGGGTGGGGGAAGGAAAGTAAGAGTCTTTTTGGGAACTCACTTTTGGAGAATCTCAGGGTCCGGCCTATGCCATTGCCATCTTACCGGAACCCCCAAAATATTTCTTATCTTTCTATGACCACTTCAAATATTTACTGGTCAGTGAAACATTACCTGATTTTTATCAAGGAAATTTTTTTATTTTTAAATTTCTCACATATAAAACGGTATTTGTCATCAGTAGTGTTCAAAGAATGATAGTGTTCAGAAATATCCAGATTGGTGACATCTATATCTAGCGACTTATGTATACAGTAACATTTTAGAATTTGTAAATGTGAAAATATAATATAATTATTTATACTTAAGTCTGATAATCCTGCTATAAAAATACAAATCATACTACTTGTGGCAGAAAAAAATATTTGAGCACGTTTGAAAGATTCTCTGGTAATATTATTAAGAACCACTTTAGGCAGTAACTTATAGGCAATAAGTGTGCTGTGTCTCAAAAACAAAAGAAAACAAAACAGAGTCTTTATTTTTGTTTTAGACCTGTAAACCATGATTAAAATGATTAAAATATGTATACATATGTATATTTTAGAAGCATACAAAATTTATAATTGTTTAAGATAGTGAAATATATTAACAAAGGTGCCTGAACGATGCACATTTTTATACCTAACCCTTAACTGTACCCCACATTTTATAATAAATAATATGTTTAAATAAAAAATAAATGTAAATTAAACTAAAAAAAGATAGTGAAATAAGGATGATTATTTTCTCTTTGTCTCCCAAATCTCTATACTGATGTATTTTTAAATTAAAAAACATACAGTTATAATAGATGTTTCTTTTATACATTACTTTATATACTTAAGATTAATAAGAGCTTATGAGCTGGTAGCTAGAAATAATTATTTTTTACAATGATATATCTTGGAAACATGGATAAAAGGCTGGCTTTGGTAACTCATGGGATGCTTATGCAGAAAATTACTTTCTTTGTGGAAGGAAAGAAGAAAGAAAAGGATAGAAGGGCGGCGGAAAAGAAGAAACCTCAATATCCACTCAAATTTCTCTTTAGGTTTCTAGAAAGTGATTATGACACAGGAATGATATATTTCTGACATCTTTTTATTACCACTACAGAATTTTTATAAATATTGCAAAAATTATATACCAGGTAAAAATCTGTTAAAATGTATCTCTTGCCCCCACCCCCACCCCCAGCATGCAGAGGAATACCACTCTTTATCTTTCCCCTTTCTAACTAGATGCCAATTATTAGATTCTTATGAAATAATAGAAAATGTGATTATGAAAAGAAACCAACCACCTGCTATGTGCCTGACTTGAAGATACCAATATTCTAATATGAACACACCATGACCAGGTAGGAATAACCTCTATGCTATTAATGATACAACTGAAGCCCTAAGATTGACTTGCCTGAAGTTCCACAGCTGGTAATTGGCAGATTCTGTTCACAATGGCAATTCATAGAGCATTTCCCCAAGATAATAGATCCTTCTCCACACAGCAAAATATTTTTTTATTTTTCTATGGCTTCAAATATGTACCGATTAGTGAAACATTAACTGATACTTAAGATTAGTAAGAAATGTCCATTTGGAAATAAAATCCAATGTTCTTTCCACTGTAGCCATAGCTAACTCTAAAATAGCAAGCATCAAAAGAAGAGATGATTCATAAAAGTCAGCGACATTAACTATAAGTGAAAAGATAATTAGTTACTATCACAAAATTTAAAGATAATGGAACATTTAAAACATATGCCTGACATTATTAGAAATATAAGACATGAAAGAAGAAATAATTAAATAGGATGGGTATAGTTTTTCAACAATAACTGAGAATCTACTACGTACTAGTTCTTGTACTCAGAAACTGAAAAGATTTCCCTTATGTTATATCAAAGGTTAATATTAATAAATTGCATAAAAATACCACCTTGAGAGATTTAATAGTATGTGAAAGAAAATGAACATATCGTGGCATTTATAGACCCAATGAAGCGGTTCCTCTGCCAAGAAAAAGATATGAAACATTTAATCAGAATTTTAATAGGAAAAAGTATGAAAGTATTTTATATCAATGGAGCAATCAACACTAAATAAAAATTAATGTTTTCAATAAAAGAAAAAATATGCTTCAGCATAAATGTGTTAACTCAAGAAGCTAAAGCTCAATAACAAATAACATTATGGACAAACATATTCATTTATTTATGTGTGGGCTTCTGTTTTTTATTGGTTAAAGTTTAATTGACTTAAGTAATTATTCATTTAATGTCTGCTGTTTTCATTCATTTTATTTCACTTATTTGTAAGCATTTTAGAAAGCATTTTAATAATTTGTTAATCTGTTTTCCTTACTAGCCCAAAAAATTCTAGAGGTCAGAGACTACATCTACTTTGTTCTCTGCTATTCCTACACCAGGAATGGATACATAGTATACCTGATAAATTTGTGCTGACCAGGTGAATTAAGAACCATGACAGTAAAGAAAGAAAAATAAAAAGATGCTTGTATCATGTTCATTCACACTGAATTTTGATTAACTATTTACTTGCTTATCTCCTTCACTATACTAACCCTTCCTCAAAGGCATGGATGATTTGTATTCACCCTTGTCCCAGAATGTATCACTATGAATAATGAATGGGCACTCAATCAATGTCTATTGAAATAAATTGAACTGCATTGGAAACAGTGCAGCTGTATAGGAAAGGACAAATGTAGAAAGGGTCATATTACCCAACCTGGTGAGTAGGTATGGAAGTGAAGGAAACAGAACCAAAGATGACACAGATTGCTAAGGACATGTTATCACAAGAAGCTAACACTTTTGAGACACTTGTGCATCTAAGCATAAGATTGGGGTTTTAAGTCAAAACAAGACAATAAAATAGTAATGACAGGAAAATAGATACTATGCGATGTCATCACAGGGAGACTTTCAAGAAGAGGAAAAACTTAGGAATTTATTAAATTATCTATAGTAAGCAATTTGAGATGTTTATAGTTATGGTAATTTTCTCTTCCGATTTTCTGACACACTACCAATTTTATAGTTTTCCCACTACACTACTGCTATTTAACATGGACGGAACTGGAGGACATTATGTTAAGTGAAATAAGCCAAGCACAGAAAGATAAACATGGCATGTTCTCACTCATTTGGGGGAACTGAAAAAGTGAATCTCATAAAGATAGAGAGTCGAATGGTGATTACTTGAGGCCAGGAAGGGGATAGCAAGGTAAAGATAGTAAAGACATTAAATTTTATGTGTCTTCTACCTCAATTTAAAAAAAAAACTACCACTGCTAAAATATTTCAGAAATTCTAAATATGAAGCATCTACTTTTGGTACTGGGAAAGAAAAAGTACCAACAAATATTGAGAGCTGCCGGGGCCAGTGGCTTAAGACTGTAATCCTAGCACTTTGGTAGGCCGAGGCTACAGGACTAAGCCCAGGGGTTCGAGACCAGTCTGGGCAACCTGGTGAGACCTCATCTCTATGATAAAAAAAAAAAAATTAGCTGGACGTGGTGGTGTGTGCCTGTAGTTCCAGCTACTTGGAAGGTTGAAGTGGAAGGATCACCTGAGCCCAGGAGGTCGAAGCTGCGGTGGCTCTGAGCATGCCACTGCACTCCAGCCCAAACAACAGAGTAAGACTCCAACTCACATACATATATGAGAGAGAGAGAGAGAGAGAGAGAGAGAGCTCACATGTTCCATTTTTTAGGAGTTTTGGAATTTTTTGAAATATGGTAAACACGAATCTAAATATGTGGACTACTCAGCTGAAAATTGATCAGATAAGTCATTAACAAAATCTTCAGTTTTTCGCTATATATATAAATCCATGCTATGACTTTTTATTCCATACACATCTCCAATATTTTAGGCTATTAACAGTAAGTTTAGCTGTTAAAAAATCCTTACAATCTCAAATCAAGGCCAATCATATTACAAAAATAAAAATTAATATGTAGCAGGCATTTTTTCAATTTTGTTGCTTTTGATACTCAGCGGAACCTAGGGAGATAGATGTTATCACCATTTTACAGATTAAGAGAGTGAGATTCAATGGCATAACATAAGAAATAAGAAGTGGTGCCAGAATTTGTTCCAGGTCTGTCCAAATTCAAAGTCAGTCCTCTTAACACTACCACACCGATTGTTCTCATATGACATTTCAAAATCTGGTATGAAATGGTGTTTTGCTCCATTGTTGGAGAGCTCTTCCAAAATAGAAGTTGAAAAAAAGAAAATGATTGGGCAGCTGGGAAAAAGCTCGGCTTCCTTTTTGGCATCTTGCATGATGAGCATATGCCTTGGAGAATGATTGATTATACTTACCCAAAAATGTTAAGGACTCATAATTGAGCTTTAACACCTGACTACAATTGAAATTCAGAATTCAGGAAGTTTGGCGAGAAGCACTTGCTTGGAGGCTGCTGTCAGAAGCAATTAACAAGCTCAAATACTTCAGTGAAGAATCTCACCGACCTCCATTGATTGGCTGGCATCATGTGTTACCCATGTGGAGATACTGGGGCTGGAAATCTCACTGGCTGGGGTGGGCAGAGGTTTTCTCAAACAATGATATGGACCGTTTAAGATGACATCACAAACTGATACCCAGAAAGAGAATTTATTTTCAGCAGTTGAACTTCCTCCTTAATTGTATCTTCTGCTTCCCAAATCCAGTTTTATTAAAAGTAGGCTGAGTCGTGGGTGATGAGATAGAAGGAAATCTCCATGATATTGAACCTAGAGCTCGCTGTTTCCCTACCTGAGCTGTTAGAAGCACTTCCAAAATTGAATTTTTTTGAAAAACTAATTATAGCCATTGTTTATTGTAACTGTTTTTGGATCAGAAGACCCCTGAGAAATGTAGAACATAGTCAAGAAGAAGTCTGAGATGGCTCCTGCAGAGGTCTGTAAGAAATATAGTATGGGCGGTGGGCAAAGCATGGCTTGTAGAGCAGGACTGCTTAGCTTCCAATCCAACTCTGTCAGTCTCTTGTTATGTGCCAGAAGTCAAGTTATTCCATCTCACTGTGCCTCAATTTATCTGTAAATTCGGGATGATATTAGTTATTATTTCACTAGATTGTTGTAAAAACTGCTTGAGTTAGTATAAGTAGAGCACAAAACAACATCTGCACACAAGTGCTTTATAATCATTAGCTGTTATCCAGAGAAAAAGACTTCTCAGCTTTTGTGTACCTTTCTATATCTCTTCCCAATTGGAATCCAACAAAGGGTCAAAAATGTTAATATCTATATCTGTGTTGCCCTGCTAGTTCAAAATTTTATGAAGGACTATATCCAAAATTTAATGAAAGACTATATTCAAAATTTAAAAGGTTAAGTGGGAGCCAAGATGATCTGGCAAAAGGAGATTTGGGGTCTAGCCCTGACTCTTTAAAAACTTGTTTGACACTGCAAAAATCAAAGCATATCATTTGGACTTGTTCTCATTAGTTAATTAATTGGTTAGACTAGGTCAGCGTACCCCAAAGCAGGTGCTAGAGAAATTTACAGTGATGGAATATTATTTAAAAATATCTTTATATGCAATTTTATAACCTATAAATATGCTGTTGCTGTGTATCCTCCAACCTATTGAGTTAATATTATCGGTCTCCTCAGAGTGAGAGTAGAGGTTACCTAGAACTAAATGGTCCTTCTTTAAGTCTGAATCACAAAGTTGACTTGAGAGTAGAGGTTAACTAGAACTAAATGGTCCTTCTTTAAGTCTGAATCACAAAGTTGACTTCGTTATTCTTTCAAAATCAATCTCAAGATGACAGTATAGAGAATAAAGATTCTCTATGTGAATCTTTGAGAGAAAAAAGATTCCTTAGTTTTTTAAGCTTATGCTACTTATGCAAGCACCAGTAAGAAAGTATCTTACAGCTGGCAGAATAAGAGATGGAGCGGCGGGGTTCAAACAGTGGAAACAAACAAGAGACACGTGTAGGCCAAAGCATCCACCTTACTGGGGTGCAGTGGGGTGAGGGTAGCTACAGGATCTCATGGGGATGAAACTTCATGGTAAAGAATAATAACAAGTTTGGTTACTGCAAGAAGTTCCACTTTTGCACTCCTCAAACACCTTTAACTCTGATCTAATGAGAAAAGGCTTCAGAATTACTCATATGCTCCAAGGGGGATAGGGTCAAAGAATATGTAAAATGTAGCCAAGTAAAGAAGCAATGATCTTTTTATGGAGTGACCATGGTAAGGGAAGAGAGATGATCCCTTCTTATGGAATAGACAGTCTTGACCAGGGACTAAATGCAAGACATTTTTATGTCAGATGAGTTTGTACTACTAGCAAGAGCTAGGTAGAGCCAGGTTGCAAAAGAAGGTCAAAAGCCCAACCTTGGTCAAATAACAAATCCTAAGGACACCAGCCACACCTTGGCAAACTGCAGTGAAAGGAACTAAGGTCTTCCAGAGTCGACATCTCATAGCAGAAGTTGGCAAGAGTCCAGAAGAAAAAACACAACCTCATTTTCAAGAGATCACTTAAACCACCCATCCTTTAACATGTAGCCAGATTTCAACTTGAGGAGAGGGAGATTTAACAAATTGAACCTTTCCCCAAGAGAAACAACTTTATCAATAGACTATTTAAACTTGAAAAATATGAGGTATATTTGATTGGCAGTTAAAGTTACCTACACCCACATCTCACTCACACCTTAGACCCTCCACTCAGCTGTGGGAGTGCGTGAAGACTGTTAGATCAATAACAGAAACTAAAGAAGCTGTGTGAGTAAATCTGTGACCATATAATGTATTAATCTCGCACCATGTCCCATTAAAGAGAAATCTTCTTATTCAAATGTTTGGAATCATTGCATAGAATGACTTCTTCATCTACAAATTCATGACTCATGTTAGCATATTGAAGACTCTAAAATGACCTACAGCACAAAAATCTGTTCAAATGTTTTGACTCCTTCTATAACTTTGTCTGCTTACACCATTTTTCCAAGCATTACTTCTGGTCACAGTTCTCATTCCACCACCCACAGGGCTGGGACCATGTATTTTCTATGGCACAAGGATTGGTCTAATAATGGCTCTATAAGCCAAGCTGGACAAATAAAGTTCTTCTCACATTTTCTACCATTAGTTGGTGAGGAAAGTCCCTTTATTTTTGCTGATTTCAAACACCAAGAATATTTGTTTAGAGCTCACTATCACCATTGTGTGAAAATTGTCTGGAAAGAATCAGGGCAACATAAACCAGAGACCAAAGATAAAAAAGACAGGGGGTAGAAAAAAAAAGCAAATGACCTGACATTGGTGAGTCCCTGACTGGTCTCTTCCTTTGGAGTTTTTGTCACTTGTCAACAAAGGATTCAAACAAATAGGCCACTTAAAGTTTTTTTGTTTGTTTTGTTGTTTGGACAAAAAAAAATTTTTTAACTATTAACAAGTAAAGGAATATACATTTGGAAATGCTGGTTTCAATTATATAATATCTAACAGTCTAAATTTTTTAATGTTATGATAAAAGCACAAGCCCATGCTTGTGTGTTATAAGCACAGAAATGTGATCTCATAGACAAAGTAAGAAATCCCTCTCGCCAGAGACAGGCATAGTGCTATCTGTCTTTAAAATGCCATGTTAATGAGAAATTTGAATCCAGACATGTTTAAGTCTCCATTAGTGTCTTCCATTACTTCATCATTAATGGAAATGGTAAAAAAACTCACTAAAAATTACTTCCAGAATGTGAAATGGATATTATACTGTTTAAATAAATGTCATATAAAAATAATTTGCTTTAATCAGAGCAAAAACCATTGCTATGATGCCATATTCATTGGGAACCTTAGGGATTTATGCATTTACAGCAGAATACATTTTGAATAGGCATAAGTGCTTTTTGTGAAAATTAATCTACAAGACCCAATACATTCAAAATACAACCAGGTGCGAGTGACTTTTTGAAAAATTATGGCAAGATACATTACCCAGCTGGGTTTCAGAATTTTGAGAAATCTCAAGATGTATTCAGGCATTAGGGGCTCAAATCATACTCAAATTATGCTTTCCTTTGTCCTTTGTCCCTAATTTAAAATCAATTTACCAGAAAACAAAGATACAGCATTTCTGGTTGTAGATAGATAGATAGATAGATAGATAGATAGATAGATAGATAGATAGATAGGCAGGTATAGATACAGATACAAATATAGATATAGACATATATATATAAATATATTCTTTCTGGTTGTGTATATATGCATATATAATTTATTTTTAAAATGTTGTCTAGAATATGCATGTAGTGTTTCATATGACCATTCATATTTTTTTTCAAAAGTAACCTGTTGTAGTCATTAAAAATTTAAATAATGAACAGGATAGATTTAAATTCCAATCTTAGGGGCATGTAGTTTAGTAGAAAGTGCCTAAGCAAAGAAAATGCTTTTGTCAATGGAAAGGTTATGTAACTGCTGTCTTTTTAATATTTGTCCCCTCCAAAACTTATGTTGAAATTTAATCCCCAGTGCAACAATATTAATATCATTACACATGGGGCTTTTAGAAGGTGATTAGGTCATAAGGCTTTCTTTCTCAAGAATGGATTAGTGACTTATAAAATGGCTTGCGGGGTGAGTTTTCCCCTTCCACCATTTGAAGATGTACATTTGTCCCCTGTGGAGAATGCAGCAATAAGTCACCATCTTGGAAGCAGAGAGCAACCATTATTAGATACAGAATCAGCCAGTGCCCTGACCTTCGACTTCTAATCTCCTGAAATGTGAGAAATAAACTATATTGCTTATAAATTACTCAGTTTGTGGCATTTTGCTATAGAAGCACAAATGTAGTAAGACAGTACTCTTAAAGAAGTTAGTGAATTCCCTCATTAACTGATCTGTAAAATGGGTATAACAAGACTTCCTACATAATACAGCCAAACATGGTAGATTATATGAGGGGACCCCCCAAAAAGCTGAATGATCCTTTTTTTTGGAGGGTAGGCCCCTTGTAGTACACTCAGAATTTGTACCTTCAGATCAAATGGTCTACTAAAGTTTTTAGCTGGAACTTTTGAGAAGATTATGTCACAATTTGTGGAAGAAATGTCTGGAATTGTGGCAAACAGGTGACTGGTTCTTCCCTCATGACAACGCACCTGCCCACACTGCACCCAGTGATCAGCAGTTTTTGACCAAAAATGGTATTCACCCTGTTCACCTGATCTAGCCCCAAGCAACTTTTTTTTTGTTTCCCCAGATGAAAAAGTCCTCAAAGGGGAACATTTTGCCAATGTGGAAGAGGTGAAACAAAAAATGTTAGAAACACTAAAAGGCATACAAATTGATTAGTTCAAAAACTGTTTTGAGCAGTGGAAAACCATCTCAGTATGTGTATTGCATCAAGCAGAGAGTACTATGAAGGTGACTGAGGTTTAAATATGTAAGAATAAATACACATTTTAAAAATAAATAAATTCTGGAATTTTGTCAGGGGGGGAATCCTCCTCCTATTATAAATGAAACTGACTAGTACAAACCAGGCTTCGTTCCTTAATCTTCGACTATAGATCCAGAAATAATAAGAGTACACATGGTGTCTTCTCAGGATAGTTTTATTTCTCAAATTCTAAATGTTCATTTTAGTGTGTATTTAAATTATCTTCACCACAATTATGAATTCCGAAACATTTAAGTAATTCTATAAAATAACAGATGTAAAGATATAAAATTTACCAATCATGTAATGAGGATCTGTCAGGTTCTAGTACTAGAATATACACTAAAGGATTAGTATAAATGAGAAAAACTATGCATCAAGTTTTCATCATGTTCGAGGAAAGAAAAAGTGACCAGAATATGAGACAAACCGACTTCAATAATTGTGGATGGATGTGAATTCTTTTCCTACATGGTAAAATTCTCCAAGGGGTTTTGATACTATCTCCCCGAGAATCAGGATGCCAGGGCACCACTGTCTCATAGAAATATAAAAGTAAAAAGGCAAAAGTAATTTTAATATGCGTTTATAATAATAAAATATGAATCCAGCCAGGTGTGATGGCTCACTTTGGGAGGTTGAGGTGGGAGGGTTGTTTGAGGCCAGGAGTTTGAGACCAGCCTGAGCAATATAGTAATATCCTATGTCTACAAAAAAACAAAACAAAACAAAACAAAACATTAGCTGGGTATAGTGGTACATACCTGCAGTCCCAGCTACTTGAGAGACTGAGGCTGGAGGATCACTTGAGTCCAGGAGTTCAAGGCTGTTGTGAGCTATGACTGCACTCCAGCCTTGATGAGACAGCAAGACTTTGTTTCAATAATACAAATAATAACTATAATAAATGTACATATAGTAATCTAATATATTCAAAATATTGTCATTTCATATGTAATCCACATAAAAGTTATTGAAAGATTTTACATTTCTTTTCTGGACTAAGTCTTAAAAATCTGGTGAATATTTTGCACTTACTGCCTATTTCAATTTAAGTGCTCAATTGCCACATACCTTTAGCAGCTACAGTCTTAGACAGCACAACTTAGAGCACATGTCACCCAGTCACAGCCACGGATGCTCTCATTCAGAAATCTGAGTCTTTTTTTTAAATTTTTTATTTTAAAGATGTGGGACACAATTCAGGGTTAAGTATACAAATGAGAATCTGAGTCTTAAGAGAGTGATACGAAGTCTCAATCAGAATTCGTTCATACTGGTTGCAAGGGTGGAATTTAGTTCAGTGGCATAACATAAGCTATTCTGTAGTAACAAGCAAGCAACTTAGCCAATCATTATTCTAGGTCAGTTTTGTTTTTTGTTGTTGTTTTTGTTCGTTCCTCCTATTATAAATGAAACTGACTAGTGCAAACCAGGCTTTGTTCCTTAATCTTCTACTATAGATCCAGAAATAATAAGAGTACACATGATGTCTTCTCAGGATAGTTTGTTTGTTTGTTTTGAGATGAGGGTCTTTTTATTTTGCCCAGGCTAGTCTCTAACTCCTGGTCTCAGGTGATCCCCATGACTTGGCCTCCCCAAATGCTGGAATGACAGACATGAGCCACCACACCAGACCCAGTTAGTCTTTCTAGCATGATATCCAGCAATTATTATTTCCTGCATGAACCTGATTCTCTAACATTTTTGGGATCTTCATAAGCACTCTTCCAATACATTTATTTGCTGGCTATATGTAGCATAACCTTGTTTGTGATTGGAAACTCTGTCAAAGAGATATTTTGGAGTAACAAAGTAAATTTAGAGAACTAAAGAGGAAGATATAAAGTTCCAGGGAGATTTGGGGAGAGCATAAACTTTAAAGATAGGCAGGACTACTGTGAGTAAATATGGGTTAAAATGGTCTATCAGCCCTCTGCCTTCATTATCCTCAATAAACATAGTGAAGCAAAAATAAACATAGTGAAACAAAAAAGTTATATGTAATAATAACAAACAAGATCTAGAAAAGTCAAGAAAATGTCAAGCAAAAATAAACATAGTGACTCAAAAAAGTTATATGTAATAATAGCAAACAAGATCTAGAAAAGTCAAGAATCAAGAAACAAAATGTCTAATTTCAGCCCTCATATTAATTACCTGAGAAGAATGTGTAATTTCTCCAGATGGGTGAGACAGATTACATTGCAAGATCTCAAAACTTTATAACAATTATAACAGTTTCGCCATAGGGCAAATGAATGAATACAAAGGTAAATAAATACATAACAAATGAAAAAATACAAAATGATAGAAAATATGCTCATTTAGAAACTTATTTTGATTGATCTTTCTCATCCATATTTATGTAGATAACAAGTTTAGGTGGGGAGATAAGATGAATTCCTTAATTATTTTGAATATTTTTAAAAATTATTGCTAGAATGTTCTATAAAATAGAAGAATTAGGATTTTAAAATTAATAAGTGAATCTCATTCAATTGTCTTTTTAGAGAGGGGGACGTTAGGGAGGCTGGCATTGTGTGGTAGGATGGGTTGTGGAGGAAGAAATTCTTCATTAGGCAGAGGAAGAGGAAGATGGAGCAGTGCTATGTCTAATGGCAATGTTACAAAATAAATGTCACATGTTGTGAAATGTGAGCCCTCCCCAGAGCCTTCACAGCTTTAGTTTAAACTTCCAAAACCATAAAGAACTTTTTTAATCCTTTTGTAAATTCAATAGCTTTAGGGGGTATAGATGGTTTTTTGTTACATGGATGCATTGTATAGTGGCGGGAAATCTGGACTTTAAGTATACCTACCACTTGCCTCCAGAGTATATCGTATTCAATACATGATGATTTTTCATTCCTTCCTCCTTCCCTCCCTCCCCCTTCTGAATCTCCAATGTCCGTTATACCATATATATATATATATATACATATATATATACGTATATATATATGTATATATATATATGTATATATATATATACACACACACACATATATGCCTTTGCAGTTTCTTAGCTCAGTGAGAACATGCAGTGTTTGGTTTTCCGTTCCTGCCTTACTTCTCTTAGGATGATGGTCTTTAATTCCATCCAAGTTGCTGCAAAAGACATTATTTCATTTTTTTTTATAGCTGAATAGTTGATAGGTATTTACATTGATTCCACATCTTTGTTACTGTGAATTGTGTTGCAACAAACATATGAGTGCAGGTGTCTTTTTTGTACAGCGACCTCTGTTTCTTTATGTAGATACCAAGTGGTGGGATTGCTGGATCAAATGGCAGAACTACTTTTAGTTCTTTGACATAATCTCCATACTGATTTCCATAGAGTTGCACTAATTTACACTCCCACTAACAGTATGTAAGCATTTCAAATGGATTTCTTATAGATAAGCCTAGTTAATGAGGCTGCATTCTGCACTCTGGTTGATGAGAGTCTGGAAAAGTGTCTTGTCACAGAGACTAGAGAAAAATTGAGCCCAAATTTATAAAGTAAACATCCAATTAACCTGTATTAATGTAAATAAATGAATAATATTTTTAAGATATAACACTCATCTCCAGTCTTTTAATCCCTAAAATTGAGTCATATAGAAATATCAGGCATGTGGACTGTCTGATATAATTTAATAAAAGCTTGACTAGAGGAAATTCACAAAGATCAAATACATCTCTGTTTTACAATCTTAGAGTACTTACAGATTAGATTCTGATAGCCCAAAACATTGAACAAGATTGTAAATATGTCTGACTATTGTGATTAAGCACAAATATATTTATCATTGTCATAGGATCATAGAAATCCATTAGTCCAACATTCATTTTATAATATTTAGACTGTTTATTTTTAGCTGCTGATCTTCTGAGTTTTCATTTAATATTTTTATTCTGTATGTTGAAATCTATACCCAAGCTAGCAGAAGACATATTCTAACAATGCCAATAACGAAAATACAAGAAGCAATCAGAAGTGAAAACAGTGAACTAATAAGACTGGCTGAAATGGTGCCCTTAGGAAGTGTGAGACTTAATGTCAATATTAATGATCTACGTGAGGCGGGGCAGTATGGAGCCAGCGGAGAGAGAAAGAATGGAATCCACATACCCTATGATTACCCTAAGAGATATAAGATTGCTACAATTACAACTTCCACCACAAACACATGCACATAATTGGCATTACTTGATAGAGCAGAAGTTGTAGTTTTTATAGCCTGTTACAATAAAATTAATTTATGTGAGGATTGTTTAATAAGAACATGTAATCACAATGTTACAGTCAGATAGAAATTAGAAATAAAGCCAAATTACTATTGCTATAAAGTTTTTCTAATTAAAATTATACTAAGTAATATTATTGTGTCAATATATACAAATACTGCACTACATAAATAATATATATTGTTTCAAAATATAAAAAAACTGTACAAATGAGAGAAGTTCAAGAAAATTTTTAAAGAGGACTGCTATGGGCCTTTAGAGAGTCCTGGGATCTTTTTTAATTGATTCAAATATTACACACTTGAAAAATCTGTCATTTTATAAGACAGTTAAGAAGAAAAATACATTTAGACTATTTAATTCTCAACACATAGTCATTTTATTTTAAAAATTCAACAACTATACAGGATCTTTGATATGACAAGCATTTTGCACAAATGAAAATATAAAATAATGAAATGGGGTTTTTATGCACTTCAAGCAAAACTACTGGAATATAGAAATAAAGAAGGGAATTGGTAAGACGACAAAGAGGAGAGAAGAGGCTGCAAGAGGAAATCCCCTTTTCAAGGAGAACATGAGGTTATATTGTCACTACATTTATTTGATACTAATCCAGAGTGAAAATAAGTAATAAAGTATCACCATCAGTTTATTACTAATATTAACAGAATTTTTTGTTTCTTTTAATTTTTGAATGATTGTCAGTAGTTAAAGAGCATATACAGGAACTAATTTCCATGTGGGGAGATACTATAAAACTAAATGGTGAGCAGGACCAGTTACCTAATTTTCAGGACCCAGTGCAAAATAAAAATGCAGGGCCCCTTGTTCAAAAATTACTAAGAATTTCAGGACGGAAACATCTGTGCATTAAGCCAAGTGCAGGACACTTCTGAACAAGGAATCTTACGCTAGTGCACTGGTCATACATGCAAGAAACTGGTCCTAATAGCAAGTTTAGAAGTATGACTTATTCAGAATCAGGCATCTACCCATGTAGTTTGGATCATTATGTACACCTTGGAATAGGTTCTCGTAAATAATTTTTAAAAGGTGACAAGGATTACTGTAAAAATTCAAGCCACAATTTATCAAGAAGCACATTCAGAACCTTGTTAATGTACTACTTGTAAGCAAGACTATCTATAGAAATATAGTTTCTTTAGGTGTTTTCTTTTAGTCTAAGATAAAAGTGTCATTGTTACTTTCATTATACTATAAACGTGAACACTGATCTTTAAATATCACTCTCCTCTAAAAACAGTCAGTGTGTTTGACCATTCTGGGTATCACAATTCAGTCTAGATATTGACTACTCACTGTCTCTGAAAGTATTTCTTTGTTTGAATTTAAATTTATTTGAAACAATCTGTTTCTATTGAGCCTGTGATCTAGTATTATGACCGGGACTAAAATGGAAGGATTGTTCCATCCTTCACAATTCTAAAACTCAATTAAGAACAATTCTGCAGTTTTTTAGGAAGACAATATCTGAATATCACCCACTTTCTTGGTTTCTACAGAGGGTGGCTTCTTGACTTGTTTTTCTCAAACAATTTCAACTTCTCACATTTGATTGAATATATTTTTCAAAAAATGTTCCATGTATTTCTTAAATTCTTCGTAAAATAGTAGAACCCTTTTTCATTAAAAAAAAATCACTAAGCAATCACTTGAATACCCTCTACATGTAGTAATAGAAGACAGAAAAGCTGTTATCATATCTAGTAGTTGTTATCCATGAGCCTCAATCAAGAACAATAACTAAGAACCATACCTATATAACCATAGCTCTTGTCCCTGTTAATTGCTAAACAAGAACTTCTAACTTCCAAACAAGTTTTCCCAAACCAAGTAGAAGACAAAAAGTCTCCATACTCTAGGATGTCTCATGTGCACTCAGAAATAAGACCTTCGTTCACTTAGCGTCAACCAAGTATCTCCTCTCCTCCTATGCTCCACCATCTAGTGAGAGAGCCCCTGCTGAAGAAGTAAAAGGCAGATGTACTAACAGTGCCTCCAGTAACTGTCATTGAGCCACTTCCAAGGGAACACTTTTGGTCTTCATTGGACACCACTTTTGCTTCAAGTGCTGTTCAACATGAGTTCTGTGGAAGATTGTTCTCTGGAGTCCGCAATGTGCTGAAAACATGCATGTTCTGGATAGAAATGGGGAGAATGACACTCTTCCCCACTTTGTGATATGCTTTGACCTCCCTGGCAACAAATCAGTCTTATATGTCTCAGTCAAAACAATTGTAATTAAAAAATTGTAATAAAAATTGTAATAAAAAATGCTTGTAGCCCCTTATTCCCTAGTAATTATACTAATCTCTACCACAAAATGTATCAAGAATAGATTGTTTGTTATATTGTTTGCTTGCTTAACTGACTTTATTTGCATACTTAAGCTAAAATATCTTCCTCCAGGATTTTCAAAAACATACTAAAAGACTTCCTGTGCAGCAGTCCACAAGTCCACCAAAAATGTCCAGGCATGTTGAGATAAGTCTCCATCCTACCAAGATGTACGTTAGGTTTAGGACAGGATCTCTTGCAATACAGAAATAACTATAGTGTCAATTAGTATAAGTGAAGTACCAAAGCAACTAATATGGGAGGGTGGCAAGAAAATGGACTTAGCTTTTGGAAGCCAGGCTCCTTGTAGAACATCAGGAATTTGTTTCTGCAGATCAAACAGTCAATCAAAGTTTTTATCTGAAAGTTTTGAGAAGATTGTGTCATGATTTGCAGAGGAAACATCACAAGTTGTAGTAAACAGGTGACCAGTTCATCCACCATGACAATGCACCTGTCCACACTGGGTGTTCAGCAGTGTTTAACCCAAACAGCATGTCCTCCATGCCCCACCCTCCCTACTCACATGAACCCGCCTCTAATGACTTTTCTTTTATTTCTTTGGATGAAAAATGTCCTCAAAGATAAATACTTTGCCAAGTGGAAGAAGTGAAATAAAAAATGGCAGACACACTAAAAGACATCAAAATTGACAAGCTCAAAAATTGTCATGAGCAGTGGAAAAAGCCTCTCGATAGATGTAGTTCATCAGATGGAGAGTACTTTGAAAAAGACTGAAGTTTAAACATGCAAGAATAAAAACTCTTTTTAATAAATAAATTCTGGGTTTTTTGGTCTCCCCTCATAAAATTCTGTAAAAGTTTATAAAACATCATGCAAAGTTGTAATCAATTAATTATACAAACTCAATGTGAAGGGACTCTGTCTGTTTTGCTCATTGTTATCCCAGTTCTAGGACTATAGCAAATGGTAAAAATATTTATTGAATAAATGATGCTAAGAATAGGTATATATTTATATGCCCTCTGTTTTGAGAATCCCCGGCTAATTTGAGGTACCAGCACCAGAGCAGTTAGCAAACCTTCCCTAATACAAACAAAAGGGAGAAAGATGTGGGCATTTAGAGTCTTCCTTTCATAGGTTACTTTTCATGCCTTGTGACTATTGTCTGACATGTGTCTAGTTTATGCATGCCTGATCATCGGTCTTGAAATGAGGAAATATTTCCCCTAAGAACTGAAAAAAGATAAGTATGCCCACTCTCACGCCTCCTATTCAACATAGTTCTGGAAGTCCTAGCCAGAGCAACCAGACAAGAGAAAGAAATTAGGGGTATCCAAATTGGACAAAAAGAAGTTAAGTTATCCCTCTTTGCAAAAGATATGATTGTACAACTAGAAAACCCAAGATAGTCTGTTGAAAACCTCCTCACGTTGATGAACAACTTCAGTAAAGTCTTGGGACACAATATCAATGCACACAAAAAAAGTTGCATTTCTATAAACCAATAACAAGCAGGCTGAGAACCAAATAAAAAGTAGAATTCCATTCACAATAGCCACACAAAAAATAAAATACCTCAGCATTCACCTAACCAACAAGGTGAAAGACTTTTACAATGAGAATTACAAAAATACTGCTCAAAGAAATAAAAATGACACAAAAAAAAATCGAAAAATAACCCATGCTCATGGATTGGAAGAACCAATATTATCAAGATGTTCATTTTACCCAAGGCAATCTACAGATTCAATGCAATTCCTATCAAACTGCCAGTATCATTTTTCACAGACCTAGAAAAGACAATACAAAAATTCATATGGAAACAAAAAAGAATCTGAATAGCTAAAGCCGTCTTCAGCAAAAGGAACAAAACTGGAGGCATCACATCTCCAGACTTTAAATTTTACAAGTCTACAGTAACCAAGATAGCATGGTACTGGTAGAGGACTAGACACATAGACCAATGGAACAGAGCAGAGAATCTGGAGATAAAACCATGGAGCTTCAACCAACTCTTTGGCAAAGCTGACAAAAATAAACATTAGGGAAAGAAAACCATATTTAGCAAATGGTGATGGGCAAACTGGTTAGCCACATGAAGAGGATAAAACTGAACCCCTACATATCATCTTGTGTAAGAATTAACTCAAAATGCATCAAGGACTTCAATGTGAGACCTCAAGGTATAAGAATCTTCGAAGAATACCCTCCTTGACATTGGAGTCAGCAATGAATTAATGGCCAAGTCCTCAAAAAGAAATGCAGCAAAATCTAAAATTGAGAGGTGGGACCTTATTGAGCTAAAATGTGTTTACACAGCAAAAGGAACCATCAAGAGAGTAAAGAGACAATTCACAGAATGGGAAAAAATATTTGTAAGTTATTGCATCCAAAAAAGGCCTAACATCCAGGATCTTTAAGAAACTTAAGCACATTGACAAAAAAAAAAAAATCCACAACATTTTTAAAGTGGGCAAAAGACAAGCACAGATACTTCTCAAAGATATTCAAGCAGCCAGCAAAACATAAAAAACTTTGGGAGGCCAAGGCGAGGAGGCAAGTGGATTGCCTGAGCCCGCAGGTTCGAGACCAGTCCAGGCAACTAGGCAAGACCTCATCTCTATAATAAAAATCAAAAATTAGCTGGCATGATAGCACGTGCCTGTAGTTCCAGCTACTTGGAAGGCTGAGGCAGAAGTTTAACTGGAGCCCAGCAGGTCAACGCTGGGGTGGCTGTGAGTATGCCACTGCACTCCAGCCTGGGTGACAGAGTGGGACTCTAGCTCAAAAAAACCTCTCCCCGCCCCCCCAAACAAAGCTCAGCCTCACTTATCACAGAAATGCAAATCAAATCGATATGGATTGTTCAGGTCAGCTTGGGCTTCAAGAGTGTCAGCTCAAAGGGTCGGCCAGCCAAGCCCCAGAGAGGGCAGACTTGAGGGGCTGGTAAGCCTAGCCCTGAAAGTGTTGGTTCTAATGGGCTGGCAAGCCAAGTCCTGAGAGTGTTGCTGGTTGGGTGAGCTGGCAAGCCTAGCCCCCAGAGTGTCTCAGCTTCAGAGTCTCACCTTCTTAGAGCAGCTCTCACGGTTCAGCTGGCTGTCAGCTGGCAAGCCAGGCTCTAGGGTGCACGGCTCTTCAGTTCCAATGATCTTCTACAGCTCTTCTTCTGTAGCTCTTCAGGTCAAGGTTCTTGTCTCATGCCCAGGAAGAATGAGGGACATGGACAGCCAGAAAGTGAGAAAGTAGGATTTACTGAAAGGACAGAAAAGCTCCCACAGTAACAGGCAGCTACAAGGGGTTACTCATCTGGGGCCGAAACCTGGTGTTTTAAATAACCCTAAGTCCAAGCCAATTGGCTAGCACTAGCTGTGAGTTGATTGGTCCGCACTTAGCTGCTCTGATTGGTCAGTACTAAGGCCCATTTGGCAGGAGGTAGGGGCCTAATGGTGAGCTGATTGGTTGCTTTTAGATCCCAGCAGTGAGCACTCAAGCTCTAGCTTGAGAGACTGGCAGGGAGTTTGTTTACCAACTGAGCCTGAGAGGCCTGTTGGGAAGTTGTTATCAGAGAACCCACCTGTCTGTTCACCTATTCTTTCTCTAGCTAATTCCTGTCACAAAATCTACAAAGAGATACCACCTCAAAGTGGTCAGGATGGCTATCATTAAAATGTAAAAAAATAACAGGTGTCGGTGAGGCTGTGGAGAAAAGGGAACGCTTCCATATTTCTGGTGGAAATGTAAGGTAGTTCAACATTTGTAGAAAGCAGTATGGCATTTTCTCAAATAACTGAAAATTGAGCTACCATACAATCCAGCAATCCCACTTCTGGAAATGTAACCAAAAGAACATAAATCATTCTACCAAAAAGACACTTGCACACATTATGTTCATTGCAGCAACATTCACAATAGCAAAAACATGAAACAAACCTAGAGGCCCATCAAAAGTGGACTGGATAAAGAAAATATAGCACATATACATGATAGACTACACAGCCACACAGAACAAAATCATGTCTTTTGCAGCAACATGGATGTAGATGGAGGCTATCATTTTAAGTGAACTATTGAAACAAAAAAACTAAATACCACGTTCTCACTCATAAGTGGGCTCCAAAAACTGGGTATGCGAACACAAAGGTGGAACAACTAATGCTGGGCATTGCCAAGGGAGGGAGGGAGAGAGAGAAGATACAGGCAAACAACTACCCATGGGTTACCATGTTCCCTACCAGAGGAAAGAGGGCGCACAAGAAGTTCAAACATCACCTGTACACAATTTCCTTATGTAGCAAAACCCTCACATGTGCCCCACAACTCTAAAATTAAAAAAACAAAATAAGAAAAGCAAAGGAGATGTACTGGGCTCAAAAGCAGTGATAGATTTCATGAAAACGGAGCACTTGAAGACTGGTTTGAGAGTTAGAGATGTTCATCAGACTTCAGTCAGAGCTGGGTTTCTTTACCCCTAGTGATATGCTCTTCGACTGGCTATTTCTGAAACAATACTGTGAAGAAATTTTGACATTTTTTCTCAACTGAGCAATTAATTCTTTTTTCTCCTGAATGGATGTTGCTAATCTTTGAATGCAAGAGGTAAAACTGGTTGCAACTTTGTATATAGCCTCAATGAAAATTTTAGAAAATAAATAAATAACAGTTAAAATTGTACCCAAACTAGTGTCAGTCTTTGTCCATTTGTTGTCTTCTAACTAGCAGGGTATTGCTGTTTTACTTGGCTTTTTGTCAGGTGAGGAGTTTGTCCTTAGGTTCAGAGCCTGTAGGGTATGGAAAGTGTTGAGGATGGTTTCATCTGTACTTTGCCATCTCCAGAATACTGGAAGGATATCTTTGGGTTGGCCACTAACCCCAAGACCAGTTTGAAAAGTCCAGATGGTCAGTACTTTCTAGGACTTTTTCCTTTTTTTCAACATATTTTATTTTATTTTATTTTCAAGATGTGTGGGACAATTCAGGATTAGGTATATAAGTGGTCATTGTGCAGGTGAAGATTTTTTTCCCTTGTTCTGCAGCAAGAAGACGATGACAGGAGAGTTAAAATAAATTTGCCATCTATATTTTAGCTTAATTAAATAGCAGGCATTTTGACTAAATACCTGCTGTAAGTCTGGCATAATCCTGGGACTGGAGAGAGAACTGCACCTAAATTTGTGATTGCTAAATTAAACAGAATTATAAACTTTAAAAAATGACTCTGCACTCAGGCCAGAAACAAACAAGGTTTCCACTTCCATCACTTAGTAGCTACAGGGTTGTGGGCAACATTCTCATTGTCTATAAGCCTCAGCTATTTTTTATATGCGTATTGAAACAAAATAATTACTTTATAGAGATGTGAGGATTAAAGATAATGTATACAAAATGCCTAGTGCAATGTCTGGCACAAACCAGCCTCACAAATTGTAGGTAATTTTACTGCACGATGGAATTCTAGAAGTTCCTGGAATGACAGAGGAAAGGATATAAATCAGGATGATTAAAGCACACTAATGTTTAGTGGTGAACAAGATTCTGAAATAATCACTTAATACAGCTAAAAATATTAAACAACCCATATTTTTCTTTCTATAATGCACTCCTACATTCCTCAAAAAAGGTGAAATAATTCACAAAGGCTCAGTGGTAAAAAATAATAATAATAATGATTTGAAAACAGGTTATCTCTTTAATTTAAAAATGGTTAAAGTAGGAAATGAGTAGGTAGCATACATAAGAATGAAACTCTGAAATATTAGATCATACTTAACTATGGATGATGACAATAAATAAATTCAAAATAGATATTGCATATTCAGTATATATGTGTTTAATAATTACTATTCACTTTTGAGCTTTGTAAGTAATTGAACATTTCATAATTATTATCTGATTACAACTCGGCTCTGTTTTTATTCACAAATATTGTAAAGACCATTCTATGTGCCTAACACGTGGTTAAGCATGGAGAACAGATGGTAAGAAAGGTAGGCAAGTTCCCCACCTACATTAAGTCAAATTTCAATGAGCACCTTCCAAAGGTTTTTTTTTGGGGGGGGCTTTTGGTCTTATGAATATTTTTACTATCCTGTTAATTTCTATGTCATCAAAACAGTGTTGTGCTCCTGACACTTGCACAACAGCTACAAGAAACTCTTATCCTTAACCGCCAATTAAATATAAAATAGCAATACATCATTGCCTGTGTCAAATATAGCTGACAACATGATTGCTTTTTAAAGGGGTCAGATGTGTTAGGATGACTATTTCTAGCAGAGTTTTATGAACATTCCATTTTAATAGTTATGGAGGATGTTTTCTTTTTGGATGGATTTGTTGAAAACTTACTTTATGAATGCATTCTGTAATGGAAATCTTTCATATAAACATGCACATTATATTACCAACTCATAATATAATTATTGCTTCGAATTTATACTAGCGTGCTCTAGGGCCATAAGAAAAGTGTATAATGTTCTGAATTCCTTCTTTCTTAATTGAATATATATTGAAATTCAGTGCAATAAGAATGGCTAGGTACCTTGCATTATACATAATGAAGATTCCCACTCTCCAGTCTGATGGAATGATGAAAAGCTCTGTGACAGCTCTGCTCCATAACTTTGCCTCATGATTAAAGAAAAACAACCTTCCATCTGGTTCACTGAAGTGACCAAAATTTCAACTCCTGTGTACAATATCTGTACATATTGAAATGGGACTTAAAATTAAATATTTCTGAAGTTGCTACATCTGTCAGATATTATGCTTCTATTTTAACTGTATTTTAATGCAAATTGTTGGCATGATATAAATTATTTCATGTAGTTTAATTAAAATCTGTTTAAAATAAAACATATTCAAACCAAATTTTTTAAAAAGTACGATCACAAACCTTAGAAACAATATTCAAGAGCTTTAACGATATCTTGAAATTTGGTATTGTTATTATAGGAAGATCAATATTTTTGTATTTGCATTTATATTTCAAATACATCAATCTAAAATATAGTTTTTAATTTTTAAAAAAATATAAAAAATAGCCAGGATGACGCAATGATCTCGCAGCTATCAAATGGCACCAAGTGGAATGTAATTTTTGCAAAGTAAGTTTTCACTTTTCTCTGTAAATTTCTACAAATAAAATATATTAAATGAAAAAGAAGTTGACAGAATCCAGAAAAGAGAGAGATTCATTTACAACGAGGATGTAGACTATTGGACACACTATTTTGCACCTCATTATTTTCCTCTTCTGCTCATCTGTCCTCTTGTGTCATTCATCTAACAGAAACTCAAATCTTGATGAAATCATTCATCTGCCTTCTCAATGACTGCATCTGGACAGCTACAGTACTGTTCAACCAGAGAAAGCATTTAGCCAAGGCCCTGGAAATTCTGCTATAATTTTCAAGTAAATTGACTTTCACGCTCTCTGTAACTACTGTTTGACCCTCTCCCTACATTCTCAATTTACCCACTCAATTTGCCTTAAATTAATCAGTTTATTCTCACTTGTGAATGTCCAGGTGAAGCAGTTATCCTAAGCAACTTCTGTCCAAGCAGTGACTCAGAGATCTGAGACACTTGCCAGGTTATAAAGTCATACTTAGCATCAGTGTCTAATCCAAACAAACCACCTTAGAAATTCAGAGATAATTTAATATAAGAAACGGGTTAAATGTATGTTAGAAAATTGAAAAAGCAAAGAATGGAATGTTGTGGAAATACTATCTCTGATGAGGCAATAGCATCAGAAAGCACATAATATCCCTAGGTTGGAGATGAAAGGTAAGAGGTAGCAGTTATAGAATTGAGAACTTTGAGGACAATGCCATGGAGCTGAGACTCAGACAGTGACGGAGGGTCACTGCCTGGCTGTTACCTGTGAAAAATAATGCATACTGTGGAACAATGAGACTTGTTTTACAAGTACTGGAATAAAAGCTGGAGATTGGTATCAACTGCTGCTGCTAAGGTGAAGGGCCACTGTCATATAACACAAACAGGAACATAGTCAGACTTGAAAGAAGAAATCCCACCCATTTTCCTCTCACTGGGGCTCTGTTCGGTGTTCCCTGTTGTCAGATTCTAAGCGGGTCACCTGGCAAAGAAGAAGTGAAGTTTTCTAAGACCCACTTCAGTATAACAAAGTTGTGCATAGAAAGGGGGACTTGTAACTGAGTGATGAAGGGAGGTGATAGTTTAACAATCATGGCAGCTTTCTCTAAATACTCAGAAAGCTCATAATTCAATTGCAATTTAGAAAAAGAAAATTCAGAGATTTCCTCATGGGAGCATTAACTGGGCCAGCATACATCACATCCACCCACACTTATTGTGGCAAGATTCAGATACCTGGAGGTACCTAACCACAGGGAAGCTGGAATTGTTTGCCCCAGAAGGATGGGAGAACATAAATGTTAGGAAACACTAACAGTTTCTACCATTTCTACACATCAGTCCCCATCCTCACTTACCTTGATTTGTATTTCACAGAGAAAGTAGAAGCTATACAGAAATTTTCTTATTTTTAACTGGATCTGTTTTTTTCTTCTTTTTACCAGATAGAATGGAGGAAGGGTGTGTCCCATATCAGACAGCAGTCTAATCATCTATGTTTGGGGGTTAACAATGGCATAAGCATGTACAGAGCAAAGGGAGTAAGGAATAAGTGAAAAGGCAGGACTCAAAATCCCGAAAGCCTCTAAAAGACCAGAGACAAGATCTTACTTGTCATTTAGTCACCTATATCTAACACAAGTCATGTAGCATACACATCATTCTAAAATGCTCCTTCATCCAATTCAATAAATATTCATTGAACACTTATTATGTGCAATACATTGAAGAAAGAACAGTAAACAAAAGAAAAAATTTCCCCCTCCTGGAGCTTTTCATGCAGTAGATAATGATAGCTAATATATACCAAGCATCCTTTATGTGCTTTTCTGAATGTTCTACATGTATTAATTCATTGAATCCTATGAGATCAGTATTGTTTCTATCCACATTATTCAGATAAGAAAACTGAAGCACATAAGCATTAAGTAACTTGTACAAGTAACAGAGCTGAAATACAAACCCAAATAAACTGGCTCAAGAGCCCATGTGTCACTACCCTATGTTAGTATGTGTTGAATGGCACATCGCATACAGATTTATTAAAAACCATTATCAGTTACTATATGTTGAATGGTAAATGAAAGAAGAAATAGAGATTGATGCAGGGCTATTAAAATTTAAAGTCTTGGCTCTTTACCTTATTTCTTTCTAAAAAAATGGAACGTTCAACTCATAACAGTACATTACTCTATAAGAAAAGTAAATATTCACATTTTCTAAACCTCACTCCTTTCCAACTAAAACAAAATGGCATTTCTTTTCTTACCTTCACTACTCATTAATTAACGAATGTTCATTCAGTGAAAATTAGACTATAGGCTATGTACTAGGCACTGAGTATAATCAGGATGAACAAAACAAACATGGCCGCTCTCTGCTAGAGCCTACACATTAATAAAACAGTACAGATAAGTAAACACAATCACAAAGAAAACAAAGTGTTATAACGGGATCTTATGAGCACTCATAGAGGAGGAATATCTACTCCATGCAGAGTAAGAAAGAGAGGGTTCCCTTGGGAAACAAAGATTAAACTGAGATCTACAGGATGAGAAAATATAATTGAGAGAAAGAAGCAAAAAGAGGATGGAGAGTACTTCCAGGCAAAGGAACGGGATGGTTACAATTTCAGTTTAGAATGCATACACATCATTGAAAATAGGTCACTTTAGTAGGCATGAGGCTTGTTATTGGAGGAACAACAAGGTAGAAAAGAGCAAGGGATGAAGGCTGTGTACCCCCAATGAAAATTTTTTATTAGGGAAAGATACCATTTTCAGTATGGAAGAGCGATGAGAATAAGGCAAGCTGGAGGGAGGACCATATAGAAAACTTGTCACTGTCATCTAGTGGAGAGGTGATGATGGCTTGGACTAGTGATGATAAAAAGTAGCAGGTGGATGTGAGAGATAACAAAAGGTGCAATGCTTTCCCATTATTAGTTAGGCTAGGCCAATAACTGTGATGAATCTGTGATGAATCAACCTAAGTTAAATAAAGAAGAAGACATCCTGAACTATTTCCTTTCACAAGTATTAATTATTAGTTGCTTTCCAGACATTTGGCATGTTCAGTGGTGCTGTCACTTCCTTTCTGTGTGACCCTAGGCAAGTTATTTAACCTTTATAAGTCTTAGCTTCTTCCTTTGTAAAATGGGACTATTTCTGGAGCCCATTAGAAGTGGATTGAATGAGTCGAAAAGATATGTCCATTTCCTAACCTCTGGAACCTCTAAATGTGACATCTTTTAGAAAAAAAAAAGTTATTGTATGTGTGATTAAGTTAAGGATCTCAAAATTAGATCATCCAGTATCATAAGGATGAACGCTAAGCCCAATAACAGTGCCCCTATAAGAGATAAAAGAGGAAAAGACGCAGACACAAAAGAAGAGAAAGCTATATGAAGATAGAGACAGATATGGGAGTGATAAAGTCTCAAGCCACAAAATGCCTTGAGCCACCAGAAACCTGAGAAGGTGATGAAGAATCCTGCATGGAGACTTCAGAGGGAGGATGGCCTTGTCAACCTCTTGATTTCAGGCTTCTGTTCTCTAGAATTGCAAGAGAGTAAGTCTCCATTGCCTTAGGCCACCAAATTTGTGGTAAGTTGTTACAGTAGCCTCAGGAAATTATACAGCATCTGGTAAGATTATAGTGAGAAACGCATGAGAAAATATGTGTCAACACTAAGTACAGTGCCTGAAATATGATGAGACATTTATATATTATTAACTAAATCCTTAGACAAAATATAAACATTTCATCACATGCTTCATAATCTTCTGCCATTGTTTCTCTGTCCAGTGTCTGCTTTTTTAATCCATCTCTATTGATGTTGCTTGTTTTCACAACCATCAGCATACTGGATGATATAAATATTATAAATTCAGAAAACTAAGATTGATTCTTGTTCTTTATGCCTTTTCACAACAAAATTCACACATTCCCTTTATTATTTATTTTTACAAAATTTGTCAAACTACATAATTACATGGGCATTATACACATCTGATAACAGGCAAAAAAATGGCCTTTGTTTGGTTAACTAAGCATCCAAAGATCCAAGCATTGTGTATTATAATCCAGTACTAATTTTTATTCTGTTGCTCTAATGGTTATACCTTTAGCCATTGAGAGCTCTTTCTGTCTCCTCTATCCTTTGTGTGTGTGTGTTTAGCACTACAAAATGCTCTAGATCATCTTGTATATTCTGTGCCTCAAACCTAGAATCAGCCATTTCCCCAGGAGACCTGATTTCTTTTATTGAATAATGATACTAGAAACCAGGATCTGGTTGTTGGGTGTGCTCATTGTTACTGAGATATCTATACTTCTAGGCATGCTCAACTGAGAGAACAAAGAAAAATATTTGTGTATTCTAACCTGTGTATACACATATGTGTAACCATCTATGTCTATATTAAACTAAATATGAGTTTATTATTATGTGTCAAACTCTAATCCATTATTACATGGCTCATTTCGACCTTCTTTCCTTGCTTATCTATAACTCTTACTCCAAAAGTGAGAAACCTGGCTCCTACCCTTCTCTATTTATTTAACTGTTCAATTTTAGTATACATGCATAGTGGAGTCAGAACTATTAACCTGAACCTCCAGGTGAAATTTTTATCAGCTTGAGTACAGTGTCTATGTTCATTTATTTTGCCTTTTGTTTTATAGTCTGAATTCAATTCCAAAGTTATTTGGATTAACATATTTTTTGCCACTCTCTTCATGAAGTTATTTCATACAGTTGTAATATAGTCAGATTCTTTTGTTAGACTGTGTACAATGGTTAAATTTTATGTGTCAATTTAGCTAGGCCATCAGGTACCCGGACATTTGGTCCAACATTATTCGGGGTATGTTTGTGAGGGCATTTCTGGAGTATATTAACATTATGAAAAGCAGACTGCCTTCCATAAGGGACATAGGCCTCTCTGAAGACCTGATTGAAACATAAAGGCTGAATAAGAGGGAATTCTTCTTGCCTGTTTGAGCTGAGACATTGATTTTTGTTAGCTTTCTTACTGAGACTAAAATTGGCTCTTCTTAGATCTTGAGCCCACTGAGGTTTTTTGTTTGTTTGTTTGTTTGTTTGTTTGTTTTTACTAAAACTTAGACCATAGGCTCTCCTGATTCTCAAGGCATTCAGATTCAGACTGGAAACCTCATCACTGGCTTTCCTGGGTCTATAGGTTGCTGAATGTAGATAATGGTACTTCTCAACCTCAATAATTGTGTGAGTAAATAATTCCTTAAAATTCCTCTCTGTCTCTCTCTCTCCCCCCCTCCATAACTATATTCTAACAGTTTTGTTTCTTTGCAGAACTCTGAACAATACAATCTAAATTTCTTTCCATAAGTGCCAACTTCCCAAATAACTCCTTTATTTGCATACTTTTTTTAATTATAAAGATGTGGGGTACAATTCAGGGTTAGGTACACAAACGTTGATTATGCAGGTACCCTTATTGATGAGGTATGCCCCTCCTTCCCCAAGCAGTTTCCCTCAACTGACAATCCCACCTCCTTTCCCCTGACAGTTTCACACTACTGCCAATCACTTTCTTATAGTATTATAATTGTTCAAGATCTGCTTATGAGTGAGAACATATGGTACTCTGTTCTTTGTTTCCGTGATAGATCACTGAATATGATCGACTCTAAATTCATACAAGTTGCTGCAGAGTCCATATGTTTGTCCTTCTTTATGGCTGCATAATATTCCATTGTGTATATGTACCACATTTTTTTTTTATCCAGTCCAGCTTCAGTGGGCAACATGGTTGGTTTCATGTTTTCACTATTGTGAATAGAGCTGCAACAAACATACATGTGTGCAGGTATCTTTTTTGTAGAATAATTTGAGTTCCTCCGGGTATATTCCCAATAGGGGAATTGCTGGGTCATATGGATGGTCAATTTCTAGTTCTTTCAGAAATCGCCACACTGACTTCCAGAGAGATTGCACTCGTTTGCATTCCCACCAGCAGTGTAGAAGCGTTCCTTTTTCTCCACATCTTCACCAGCATCTGTTGTTGTTTTGATGGCCATTCTTACTGGGGTTAGGTGGTATCTCAATGTGGTTTTGATTTGCATTTTTCTTATGATGAATGAGGCTGAGCACTTTTTCATGTGTCTGTTGGCTGCCCATATATCTTCTTTTGAGAAGTGTCTACTCATGTCTTTTGCCCACTTTTTAATGGGGCTGTTTGATTTTTGTTTTTTTTTTCTGTGCTTTGAGTACCTTGTAGATTCTAGATGTTAGGCCTTTGTCAGATATACAGTTGGCAAGTATTTTTTTCCCATGCTGTGGGCTGTCTCCCTGCTCTCTTGATAGTTTCTTTGCTTTGCAGAAGCTCGTTAGTTTGATGAGGTCCCACCTGTCTATCTTATTTCTTAAGGTATTGGCCTATAGGGTTCTGAATAGGAATTGGTTTCCAGTTCCAATTTCCATAAGGGTGTCTCCTGAATTTTCTAAGATTCTTATAGTATGAGGTTTTACGTTTAGGTCTTTGATCCATTTAGAGTTAATTTTTGTGTATGGTGATAGGTAGGAGTCCTGTTTCAATCTTCTGCATGTGTCAGCCTGCTTTCCCAGGACCGTTTACTGAACAGGTTCTCCTCTCCCCAGTGGTTGTTGTTGGGGACTTTGTCAAAGATGAGTTGGTTGAGAAAATGAGACTTTGCTTCCAGAGTCGCTGTCCTGTTCCATTGGTCTATGTGCCCATTCTTGTATCAATACCAGGTTGTTTTGATTACTGTAGCCTTGTAGTAAAGTTTGAAGTCTGGAAGTACGATACCTCCCGCTTTGCTTCTTTTGCTAAGGATTAATTTGGCTATTCGTGGTTGTTTATGTTTCCATATGAATTTCTGTATTGCCATTCCCAGGTCTGAGGAAAATGATGTTGGTAACTTAATGGGTATTGCATTGAATCTGTACATTGCCTTTGGTAGAATGGACATTTTAACAATGTTGATTTTTCCTATCCATGAGCATGGAATATTTTTCCATTTGTTTGTGTCTTCTTGGATTTCCTTTTTTTTCTTTTTTTTTTCTTTTTTTTTAAGTTCTTTTTATATATATATATATATATACAATATTTTTTTATTGTGATATTGAGGGGTACAGTTAAGGGTTAAGTACACAAATATGTCTCGTTCAGGCACCCTTCCTGATAAGAAGTGTCCCCCCATCCCCAGACAGGTATTTACTGCCATTAATCCCTTCCCCTATCCCTCCCACCCCCCCATCATTTCCCACCACAGTCAGTCATTTTCTTGTGGTAATACGTTGGATGTTCAAGGTCTACTATATGAGTGAGAACATGTGATACTCAGTTTTTTGTTTCTGTGAGAGGTCACTTAGTATTATAGACTCTAGTTCCATACAGGTTGCTGCGAAATTCATGATTTCGTTCTTTTTTATGGCTGTGTAGTATTCCATTGTGTATATGTACCACATCTTTTTAATCCAGTCCTCTTTTGATGGACAGCAAGGTTGCTTCCAAGTTCTTGTTATTGTGAACAATGCTGCAATAAACATACGAGTGCAGGTATCTTTTTTTATAAAGTGATTTGAGTTCTTCAGGGTATATTCTCAGTAGGGGGATCGCGGGGTCATATGGGAGGTTGGTGTTTAGAGCTTTTAGGAATCGCCACACTGCTTTCCACAGAGGTTGCACTACTTTACACTCCCACCAACAGTGTAGAAGTGTTCCCTTTTCGCCACATCCTCTCCAGCAACTGTTATTTTTTGAGTTATTGATAATTGC
>CAUYQG010119722.1:0-34038 GCA_963574415.1 Tarsius wallacei | reverse complement strand
ATCTCTCCATTATTGTCTTGATATCTAGATTTGTAGTTTGAAACCAGTCATTTTGGGCGCTCTTCATTGTTTGCATACCGAAGTCAGTTTTCTCAGTGTCTGCCTTCCCAGGGGTCTGGGAGAGACCCATATTCTTCTTTTGGTTTTTCTTCATTTGTGTAGATTTCTCTCTCTCTCCTCCTTTCCTTTGAGCTATAACCTGAGATGTCTGCTGCTTAGTTCCCAGGGGAGTGGCTTTGTCTTCTGTTTAGTGATGTTACCTTGGGAACCCAGGTGGAGACTGCTTGTAGGTGGGTGGGGTAACGCGAGTCTCTACCTGGAGTGTGACCGAAGTGATAGGATCCCTTTTCTCTGATCTTTGGGTCCCTGGGCAATCGACTATGATGGTCTGTGTTAGCATGATAGCGTGAGCCTCCCGGGGACCAGCTGCCGGCTGGGCGCTCCCTCGGGGCTCCAGAGCTCCAGATTTCAGAGCCCCGAAGCTCCAAAGGGCAGGCGGTGAGTGGTGAAAGTAGCCCCATGCCGCCGCCAGCGCCAGCGTATTTCAGTCAGAAATGGAATCAGTCTCCCCGAGGGGCGGGTGCCCAGAGCCTCCCAGGGCGACCGGAGGTTCAGTCTGGGCTTGATGCAGCCAGGGAGGGAGCTGAGGCCCAAGCCTTCCCACCTGCGAGCTAGCAGCCCAGGACACAATAGCCGGCCCTGTGTGGAACCAGGGATTCCTGAGCCTCTGACCAATGCGTCCAGCTGTGGGCTGGGGTAGGGAATGGGGGGCAAGAGTCTTTTTGGGGAACTCCCATTTGGAGAATCTCACAGTTCCACCTATGTTGCCGCCATCTTAACTGGAACCAGAAAGATGTGTTTAGAGGTTTATGTTTGAGGATGAAGATGATGAATTTGCCAGGATTAAATTATTTTTCTATTAGATCTCCAAATATTGTGGACAGGAAAGGGAAATAAAAATTCAGTCAAGCAACTAGGTGTGATTTTGTACTATAAAACTTGCTTCCATTTATATTATTTCAAGAAGAAAGATAGTAATATTTCCATTTTACTGATGAAGACAATGAGGCTCAGAGCAGGTACATTCCTGAATTTCCCAATTTGTATTTGGAGCCAGGATTCAAACCCCCAGTTATTTATCTGACTTCAAGTTCATGTTTTGTTTCTGATTTATATCTTTTACCCTGCACCATGACTCTCCAACACCACTCGAAGTGACTTTTGAGTGTGTGTGTACCGTACAGCAAAGCATCTGGGTGAAAAGAATAAAATAAATCTAATTTGCAGATGTTTTCTCCAATACTCACATCTGAGTATTATGGCCCCATCAATGGAACCACAATTCTGTATAATGCTATTGCCTTTTATTTATATTTAATTTCAGCTGCAAATGGTGAATTTAAGTTGAATTCATCATCTTTGGAAAATAAGAGGAAGAGGGAAGAGGAGTAGTGGGGCAGAGAAGAGAGAGAGAGAGAAAGAATAGCTAACACTCTACTATTGCTGACATTACTGTAACCTGGCCTTAACATATGTATTTCGTCCTGAGGGAGCTGAATCTGTGAACTGAGAGAGAGCAACTCCTAATGATGCTGGCAGCCCCATTTTAGAAACTGCTTTCTGCTTTCTGGCATGTAGAATGTTGCCCTTAGAAAAAGGTTCTCCTAGATGGCAGAGCTATATTGCTGTTCTGGTCTGCTGGGCTAACATCAGGGTGAGACTCTTTATAAGGATGGGGAATATCTAGAATGAGCAAACAGTTAATGAGATGGGGGCAGTTTGGTACCTATTAAGTATCTCTCACTGCCCTGGGCACAAGGGTAATGCAACTAGCAATCTTGCAACTAGCAGAAGGTCAACACACAGAGAATTGCTTATTACCACTAACAGTAATATTAGACAAAATATAAGTACTATGTTGAAGTGAATGGTCAAAAAAAGTGCTTGAACAAGTGTTAATAAAAGGAAGAGCTTGCTAGTATTCTCAAAGAAGATTTGAAAGAAGAGGTGAATGCAAGCTTTGCCTTCAAAATGAGGAGGATTGTCAGGAGTGTCAAGGATAGTTTTAAAGCATTTTGCTAGACCTGAACAATTTTGTTCAAAGGAAATAAGACAATGGACTGAGTGGAGGCAGGATATGTATAGCAACTGTGAATCCTAGCCGGGGACACCTACCAATAGCATTTCATCTTTTTTATCCATCTCCTCCTTTTATCCCTTCTTTCTTTATTCTTCCTTCCTCCCCTTTCCTTTCCTTCCTTTCTTCTTTCTTTTTCTATTTTTGCTTTCTTCTTTGTTTCTCTTTTCCCTCCTTAATTTACCTTCCTGGCCTTCTTTTTACATTTCTAGATTTAAAACATTGTAATTTTCCTTTTTTCTCAGTTAAATACTTTAAGCTTTGAAAAAAATTTATAAATATTGGTAAATAAGTAAATAGGTATTATTAGTCACCCTGTTTTCATCATCTAAGTACAACTATTGTCAGACTATAGGAGTATACTTTCCAGTCCTTTATCCAACTTGCTTATCTTTTTCTACAAAATTGTCTCCTGCATTTGCACTTATATCTTATTAGTTCAGTTTTTTCTAACTGAATGATATACTTTAGTATTTCTTTTCAGTGATGGTCCATGTGTAGGAAAATGTATTTATTTCAGTCTCATTCAAAATAAACCAAGGACTTCATGTGAGTATAGAGCTTGGGATTAATTTTCCCTCAGCTTTGTCATGCCATTATTATTTTTTTTTTCTGGCTGGGTTTAATATTTTTGTTTATTCATTTTTACTTTAAAAATTTAAGCTTTTAAATTTGAAGTAATGTTGCATTTGCAGAAAAGTTGCAAAGATACCACAGAATGTTCCCTTCATCTAGTTTTTCCTATTTAACAAATTTTTAAGAAAAATGTATTGTCTATTTAAATGTTATTCAACAGTAATCTGTCTTTCCCAATTTTTGTAAGATTTTTCCTTTCTTTATTGATATCCATTATGATGTGTCTAAATATGAAATACAATTTTTTTCTTTTTGTTCCTTTTATCCAGAGTATTTTTGAGGACTATTACCTTTCAACTATTATTTTTTAAAATATTACCTCTTGCCAATTTAGTCTAAACACTACTTCTAAAAATCTTTCTTTTTAATTATTAAGGCTTTTATGAAATATATCTTTTGTGTTATTTGATCATTTCACTAAGCTTTTTGTTAAATATATTTTTCTTTTAGAGAGAATCTGTTTAATATTCAGATCCACCTTTTTTCCCCCAAAGTATTTTATTCCTTCATTGTTTCCAAAACTTACTCTAATTTGTTAATCATTTTAAACATACTTATTCAATAGTCCTTTCCAAATTGTCATATTATTTCAAGTTTTTAGGTGTCTGTTTTTTACTTCTTTTTTTATCTGCTGACTCTTATTCAAGGTGGAATATTTCTTCATGCGATTCGTAATGCATTATTTTGAATGCATCTTCAGCAGACTATAGTCTTCACCTGCTTCCGTGGGAATTCCATATGCGTTGGGTTTTGAAATAATATCCCAAGGTAGTTTTTTTATTTTTATTTTTTTAAAGATGTGGGGTAAATTCAGGGTTAGGTATACCAATTTTCATTACACGGGTAACCTTGTTGATGAGGTGTGGACCTCCCTCTCCTGGCAGTTTCCCTCAACTGCCAATCCCACTCCCCTCCCCTGGCAGTTTCCCACTACTGCCCATCCCTTTCTTATAGTATCATGATAATTGTTCAAGCTTATGAGTGAGAATATATGGTACTCTATTCTTTGTTTCTGTGATAGATCACTGAGTATGATAGACTCTAAATCTATCCAGGTTGCTGCAAGGTAGTTTTATGTTTGTTTCTGATGGGGGCTTCAAGTTTTCACCACCTAGATTCACTGTTTGAGATTCACAATATAATTGTGGACCCCGAATCTATATAATAAGTGTTATTATGTCAAGTCTTTTCCTCTTTTAGCAATTAGTTATTTTCTTTTTAAAATATTATTTTATTTTAAATTCAGGGGGCCCAAGTGTATTTTTGCTACATGAACATATTGTGTAGTATTGGATATTGGGCTTCAGGTGGCCCATTACCCAGATAGTGAACACTGTACCCAATAGATAATTTCTGAAGTCAAGCCCCCTTCTCTGCCTCTTCCATTTTTAGTGTCTCCAGTATCTATTATTTTGATCTCTGTGACCATTTTTATTTTTAAACTTAACATATTGTCTATTGACTCCTGCTGCTAAGGATAAAAAAGTTATTCCGATATGTATTTTCTTATTCAAGCATAATTCCTTATTTTTATTAGTTACAGCATCATTTTTACATTGTCAAGATTTATAATGTTTATATTTATTCCAATATGCATTTTATTTTCCATGCACACTTCCTTATTTTTATTAGTTATAGCATCATTCTTACATTGCCAAGATTGATAATGCTTATATTCTGTTTAATAAACATCGTTTTCAAATTAACCTTGGTTATATATTTAACATAGTTTGGAGTTCATCAATATGTTTGACCATGCCTTTCCCATTTGTGAGATCTTCATTTGATTTATCTTTTAGTTGCCTGGATTTTCTTGAGTAGTGCCTCTCCCTAGCATCTGCCTGCACCTCCAAAAAGAAAACAGATAGCTTCTATAATTTTTGAGGCCTTGCATGTTTGACAATACCTTTCTTTTGCAAAACAACCGGCTTTCTATAAAATTATTTGGTTAGACTTTAATTTCCTTTCTGCCTTTTCTGGAATTGGGTACACTCATCTCAGAGTGAAAGACATGAAAATCAATTTGTATTCCCCACCTTAGAAGACTTATTTTTCTGCTTACATGCTAAAATACGTTTTCCCTTCATCATTGACAATCAGACTACTATAGTGCCTTACATATTTCTCAGCTCCAAGCATACTGACTGGCATACAGAAGAAGTGTTGCAAGATCGAGTGGGTGGTTGAATGAGTATGATTATATATTGCTGTAGATTGTTTAGTTTGTTTTTATTCCTGGCACATAATGTGTAATTTTTATCTGCAAGTTCAAATATTTCTCCATTTGAGAATTTTTTTCTATTATATCATTAAACTATATATTTTTCTATTACATTGGTCCTTTCTTGTTTTGCTTTCATATTTATAATTTCTTTCTTGAACCACGAAAATTTACTTTTTTTTACCTTTTATTTTCAATTTCCTAGTAGGTACTGGATAAATATTTGATGAATAAATTATTGAATGAATGAACGAATAAATAAAGGTGCAAAAAACGCCAAGAAAAAAACTTGTCTGGAGTTTTATTAAGGCTTCAGAATAGATTATATTGTTTTGCTTAGAAATCTAGTATTTTTTTCTCTACTCATATGCTAACTAAAAGGTAGCTTCAGAACTTTTATTTTAAAATTATTTTAAATTTTAATTGATAATACTTGTATATATTTATGATGTACATCAAGTCTGGATTTGTTGTCTTTTATCTTACCTCACATGAAGACAATTATCTGAATTAGTTGTGTGTGTCATGGAAATATGATTATGGTCTTTCCTTTACTCCCACCATGCATTCTGTGCTTTAATGATGAATTGTGCCTTGATGAGTATGTTTCTCACTTCTCCTAGTTTGCCCATATGAAACTAAAGTTTATCAGAGAGAAGATTTTTTGTTCATCGCCTCAGGATGTATCCTTACTTTCAGAGGACCTCAGCCTGGTTGACAATTTGGAAATGGTTTATAATTCCTTAATATTCTCTCCTTCAATTTGTTAAACTTTACTATATTCAGCATATGTATATTTTATAGTCCATAGTTTGAGGTTAAGGCCATTTGCTAGTTTCAGTATAATTGAAATAATTATTTGTACTTTTATTTTTGAAGATTTCGGGAAAGACAGTAGTGTGAAGACAACATTTACCACAACCTTATATCAGAAAATTTTGTTTGCTTATTTTTCCGTCTATAAATAATGCTGGAATGAAATTCCTGGTGTATAAATCCCTGCCCTTCCTTTATATTGACTGCATACGAATACCTGTATGAAAGATTGTATCTTTTTGGAGCTTTTGATATATGTTGTCAAATTACTGTGCAAAGGGACAGCACCACACCTCAGTACTTCCAAATATATCAGTTTACTTGGACCCTCCCTAATGCAACACTTAACAATCCTTTCACATTTTTCATGCTAATTTTATATATGAACAGAGACATCCTATAATTTTTATTATTCTTATTTTACTTAGCATTAAGCCTTACTTTTCTCAGTTTTACTTACATTTTTGACCTCATAATCTTCATTTATAAATTTTCTTTTCAAACCCCTTATCATTTTCCATTGGTAAAGACTTCTTTTGCTATTTTATAACAATTCTTTAAATAGTACAGATGATAGCCATTTAATTGCTTTGCTCATTGCAAAAGTTTTCTTGGTTTTTATATGCTTTTCAAACATGTTTATGAGATTTGTTCTACTTTTTACTTATTTTTATTTTTTGTTTTTCCTTTTTAAAAAAGCTTTCTTTCTTATCTTTTCTTTCATTTTTTTTTTTGAGTCGGAGTCTCGCTCCATTGCCCAGGTTGGAGTGCAGTGGCATGTTCACGGCGACCCCAGCATCAACCTGCTGGGCTCTGGCAATCCTTCCACTTCAGTCTTCCAAGTAGCTGGAACTACAGGCGCACACTGCCATGCCTGGCTAATCTTTTCATTTATTGTACAGACAAGGTCTCACCATGTTGCCCAGGCTGGTCTCAAACCGGCAGGCTCAGGCAATCCTCTCGCCTTGGCCTCCCAAAGTGCTGGGATTACAGACTTGAGGCACCATGCCCAGGCTTTTTCTTTATTTCAAAAGCTTTAGAGAATACAAATAGTTTTTGGTTACATTTATAGTGGTGAAGTTGTCTAGTTTTTAACTGCATCCACCACCCCAAACTGTGCATATTGTACCCAATAGGAGATTTTTCATCCCTCTACCTTCCCTCAACCCTCTGAATCTCTAGTGTCCATTCTCTATGCCTTTGAAATCCTTAGTTTAGCTTCCATTTATAAGTGAGATAATGTGGTGTTTTTTTTTTCTATTCTTGAGTTAGTTTACTGAGAATGATATTCTCCAATTCTATCCAATTTGCTGCTAAAGATATTATTTCATTCTTTTTGATAGCTGAATAGTATTCCATTGTGTAAATAAACCACATTTTCATTATCCACTGATCAGATGATGGACATTTAGGTTGATTTCACATATTTACCTTTGTGGTGCTGCAATGAACATATAGGCACAAGTGTCTTTTTTATATGGTGACCCAGTTCCTTCAGATAGATACCTAGTAGTGAGATTGCTGGATCATATGGTAGGTCAGTTTTATTTATTTATTTATTATTTTCCAGACTACTTTCTTTTTATTTATTTTTTTATTATAAAGATGTGGGGTACAATTCAGGTTTAGGTATACAAACATTGATTATGCATGTACCCTTGTTAATGAGGTATGCCCCTCCCTCCCCTAGCAGTTTCCCTCAACTGCCAATCCCACCCCTCCTCCCTTGACAGTTTCCCACTACTGCCAATCCCTTTCTTATAATATTATAATTGTTCAAGATCTACTTATGAGTGAGAACTTATTGTTTCTGTGATAGATCACTAAGTACTATAGACTCTAAATCCATCCAAGTTGCTGCGGAGTCCATATATTTGTCCTTCTTTATGGCTACATAATATTACATTGTGTATATGTACCACATTTTTTTTATCCAGTCCAGCTTCAATGGGCAACACGGTTGGTTCCATGATTTTGCTATTGTGAATAGAGCTGCAACAAACATACGTGTGCAGGTATCCGACAAGACACATGAAAAAGTGTTCAGCCTCACTCATCATCAGAAAAATGCAAATCAAAACCACATTGAGATTCCACCTAACCCAAGTAAGAATGGTCATCATTAATAAAACAAACAACAACAAATGTTGGCAAGGATGTGGAGAAAAAGAAACGCGTCTACACTGCTTGTGGGAATGCAAACTAAGTGCAACCTCTTGGGAAGACAGTGTGGCGATTTCTGAAAGAACCAGAACTTGACCTTCCATATGACTCAGCAATTCCCCTATTGGGAATATACCCAGAGGTAGGTCTATTTTTTGGTCCTTTGAGAAATCTCCATCCAGATTTCCATAATGACTGTACTAATTTACACTCCCACCAACAGTGTATACGTGTTCCCTTCACATCTGTGCCAGAATCTATTGGGGGGTTTTTATTTTTATTTTTAATAATGATCATTCTGACAAGTGTAAGATACTATCTCATTGTAGGTTTTGATTTGCATTTCCCTGACAGTGATATTGAGCACTTTTTCATATGTTTTTTGGCCATTTGTATATTTTCTTTTGAGAGATGTCTGTTCATGTCATTTTTCTGCTTTTTAATGGGGTTAGTTGCTATTTTCTTGCTAATTTGCTTGAGTTCTTTGTGGATTCTGAATATTAGTCCTTTGTCAGATGTATAGTCTATGAATATTTTTCTCCCATTCTGTAGGTTTCCCATTTTCTCTGCTGATTATTTCTTTTGCTGTGCAAAAGATGTTTAGTTTAATTAAGTCCTGGTTATTTACTTTTGTTTTCATTGCATTTGCTTTTGGGGCTTTAGCCATAAATTCTTTGATTACGCTGATGTCCAGAAGTGTTTTTCCTAGGTTTTCTTATAGGATTTATATGGTTTCAGGTCTGATATTGAAGTTGTTAATCCATCTTGAGTCATTTTTTGCATATGGGGAAATAAAGAGATCATTTCATTTTTCTGCCTGTAGCTATGCAATTTTCCTAGCAATATTTGTTGAATAGGATGTCCTTTCTCCAGTGTATGTTTTTGTCTGCTTTGTCAAATATCACTTGGTTGTAGGTATTTGAGTTTATTTCTGGATTCTCTATTTTGTTCATTTGGCTAACGTCTCTGCTCTTGTACCAGTACCATGCTGTTTTGGTTACAATTTGAAGGAGGTAATGTGATACCTCCAACTTTGTTCTTTATGCTTAGATTTACTTGGACTATTCTGGCTCTTTTTTGGTTCCATATGAATTTTAGAATTTTTTTTCCTAATTCATGGGGATTGTGTTAAATCTGTAGATTACTCTGGGTAATATGATCATTTCAGTAATGTTGATTCTTCCAATTCATTAGCATGGGATGTTTTTCTGTTTATTTATGTCCTCTACAATTGCTTTCAGTGAGTTTTGTAGCTTCCCTTGTAGAGATCTTTCACTTTCTTAGTTAAACGTATTCCTAGGTATTATATCTTTTTTTACTGCAGTTGTAAATGGAATTGAGTTCTTGATTTGATTCTCAGCTGGATGCTATTGGTGTATAGCAGTACTGATTTGTATGTGTTGATTTTGTATCCTGAAACTTTAACAAATTAATTTATCAAATCTGTAGATATCTGTTAGTTCCATTTACTCTAGGGTGTAGTTGAATTCTAATATTCATTTGTTGACTTTCTGCCATAATGATCAGTCTATTGCTGTCAGTGGAGTCTCCCACTATTATTGTATTGCTGTCTGTCTCTTTTTTAGGTCTAGTAGAATTTGTTTTATGAAGCTTAGGGCTCTGGTGTTAGGTGAATATATATCTAAAATTGCTATGTCTTCTCATTGGATTGATAGCTTTATCATAACCATCTTTGTCTTTTTTTATAGCTGTTAATTTTATCTGAAATGAGAATGGCTACTTTGTTCTTTGGAGGGAAGTTTTCCTCCATTATTCTCTCAAATATTTTTTCCAACCTGTTGCTTTATTTTCTTCTTCATGAATGGCTATGATCCTTAGGTTTGGACATTTTACATAATCCACATTTCTTGGAGATTTATTCTGTTCTCTTGATTCTTTTTTCTTGATTGTTGTTTCCATTTGCATGACATATTTTCCCCCATCCTTTTACCTTGAGTTAATAAGAGTCTTTGTGTGTTAAGTGGGTCTCCTGAAGGCAGCAGATATATATACATTTTTTCCCATTCTGTCAGCCTGTAACTTTTTAGTGGGGCATTGAGACCATTTATGTTATATGCTAATAATGTGTTATGCTAATTTATGTGTTAGGCTAATAATGATATGTAAGGTACTATTCTATTCATCATTGTTGATTGTTATCTGGTTGCTTTATTTATTTTTTCTCTATTGTGTTGTATTCCACAAGGCACATAAGGTTTATGATCTCCAGCATTTTTCTACTGATATATTTTGACATTTTGTTTCAGTATTTAGAATTCCTTTGAGTATTTCTTGTAGTATACTGGTCTAGTGGTGACAAATTCCCTGTGTTTTCTCTTCTTTAAGAAAAACTTCATTTTTTCTTCATTTCTGAAAATTAGTTTTACAGGATACAAAATCCTTGACTGACTGTTGTTTGTTTGAAGAGAATGAAGATGGGGTTCCAATCCCTTTCTGGCTTGTAGGGTTTCTTCTGAGAAGTCTGATGCTAATCTGATAAGTTTACTATTGTATGTTATTTTGCACTTTTGTTTCAATTCTATTAAAATTCTTTCCTTCACATTAACTTTGAATTACTGGATGATTAAATGCCTTGAGGATGAGGTTGCAGTGAATCATCTGGGGGTTCTTTGGGCTTCTTATATTTAAATGTTTATATCTCTAGAAAGTCCCCTCTATAGATTTTCCAACTTGTTGCTTTTTCTTACTCAGGAATGTCTATGATCTTTAGTTTTGGACCCTTTAAATAAGCCCACATTTCTTAAAGATTTATCATGTTCTCTTGATTCTTTTTTCCTTATTGTCGTCTGATTGAGTTAATTTGAAAGTCTTGTCTTTAATTCTGGAGATCCTTTCTTCTACTTTTTTTAGTCTACTCTTAAAACTTTCCACTACATTTTGTTCTTCCCTAAATTATTCATTCATATCCAGAATTTCAGCTTTTTTTAAAGTTATCTATCCTTTTGAATATTTTTTCATTCATGTCCCAAATAATTTATTTTAATTTCTTTTTGTTGGTTTAAAACTTTCTCCTAAAGCTCATTGAACGGTCTTATACCTTCAAGGAATGAGTTCCTGGGATATGGTGGCTGGAACTGCTCAGTCCATTTTTTTTTTCCTGCACCACTCCAAGTGGGCATCAGCAGAGCATGGTTGTGGGTAAAGCAGTTTCCTGTGAGGGACTGAAGTCCTACGAGACTCAGGGAAGCTTGCAAATCCACAGTAGGAGCACAGAACTCCTGAGCGAATTTTCTTCACTTGTTGTCACCACTGCATCCAGAGGCTGCTGGTGGTCTGTGGTGATGCAGGCAAGAATCTGGCTAGTTCCAGTCCATGTCAATGAATTTTTCTCTTCTTCGCACTATGTGGTTATTATTGCTTCTTTGATGAGTTGTGGAGCATGCTGCTGATCCTGTTCCTCTCCAGGTGCTGAGGACACTCTCTCTTGGTTTACTCCACAGGAGAAACACACTCTAGCTGCCTCACATCAGCCATCTTAATCCCTGACCTGTTTTACATTTTAAAAATTTTTCTGAGGAATCCAGTTGTTTTTAGTGTCATATTTAGAAAGAATTCTATCAAAATAATTATGTTTTCTTTTATTATTGCTATAATACCTTAAGACTTTAAAGAAATATTAATAATTATTTAGGATTAAATTTTTGTCATGGAGTGAGATAGGTTTATATTTTGATTTCATGCCAAAATTGTTGAAGCTACTCTGTTTGAAGAATTATACCCCTCTTATAATGTAACATTTATACATACAATGGAGTCTTCATTTCCAACTTTATCTTCTATTGCACTATCTGTGTATTTCTTTAACTGCATTAGCATGTTTTGTTAGAGTAGCTTATCAAGTGTCTAAACATGAATAGAGCAAGTAAACCCTCATTACCCTTTCTTTAAATAATTTTTTTCTCTTTATCAAATTCCATGGTTTTTTTTGATGGTTTGGTCTTCTAGTTCCATTTCAAACAATTCTACACAATTTTTATAATTGGATAAGATATTCACTTCAAAATACTTTGTAATTGTCTTTGTATCACTTGATCACCTGCAGTAAAATTTCATATTTTTCATGTAAGCCTGCATATTCCCTATTAATTTATGAATAAAATCTATATATCTTGGTTCTGTTGTGAATAAAAATTTTTGCATTTAAATGTCAACTGGCTAATGTTCAAATATCAAAACTATTAATATTTATATACATATATAACTGGTCACCTAAATGAGCTCTTACTATTTCTAAAATATTCTCTTAATTGATTATCTTGTGCTTTTCAGGTACACAACTATAGTATCAACAGATAATAGTATTATTATTCTCTTCCTATATTAAAGATTCTATTCTTTCCTGACAAATTTTTTAAAATTGAAACTCCAGCAAAATGACAACGATAGTGCTACTTAATAGGAGAAACTTAGTCTGGAATTTAGACTGAATGTTTGTAATGTTCCGTGATTATTATATTACATCTGGTAATGGCCATTGGTATTCCGATTGAGACTGAATTGAATGTCTAGCTTAATTGTAGAAATTGGCCAGGCACAGTGGCTCATGCTTATAATCTTAGCACTTTGGGAGGCGAAGGTGGGAGGATCACTTGAGACCAGAGTTCAAGACCAGCCTGGGCAACATAGTGAGACCTTGTCCCTTCAAAAAATAACAAAACTTAGCTGGGTGTGGTAGCACATGCCTCTAATTATAGCCACTCAGGCAACTGAGGTGAGAAGACTACTTGGGCCCGGAAGTATGAGACTGTGGTGAACCTTGGTTGTGCCACTGCATTCCAGTCTGGGTGACAGAATGAGACACCAACTCAAAAAAAAAATTATAGAAACTGACAACTTCACAATATTTTTTTTTTAATTCGTTACTAATGCTTTCCCTCATGTGGTGGTTTACTCTCACGGAGTAAACCAAGAGAGTTTCCTCAGCACCCAGAGAGGAACAGCACCAGCAGCACGCCCCACAACTCATCAAAGAAGTGATAGTCTTCTATCTCTAGATTTTTTTTCTTTGATGTAGTAACCTAAAATGAGGAATTTTCTCCTTCCATTCTTCCTTTATTTCACATTACATACTTCCCACAAGTTACTTCTTTTTTCTCAGGTCTCCTTTATAAAATGTTCTCAGGTTTTAGGCCCTCAAGTCAGTGGTTCTCAACCTGGGGCAGCTGTACTCACAGAGAACATTTTAAAATGCCTGGAGACATTTTTGGTTGTCACGATAGAGTGAGGGGAGGTGGCAGTGCTATTGGCATCTAGTGGATCAAGGTCAGTAATTCTGCAAAACATTTTATAGCACACAGGACATGCTCTTCAATAAAGAATTATCTGACGCAAAATGTCAGTAGTGCTGAGGTTGAGAATCCCTGCTAAAGAGGATGCAGAGGTTAGAGAATGTCTTCTGGCTAGTGCTTCAAAGAAGAACTGTACGCAGATAAAGGCCAAGTGGACCAACAAATCTCATATAAGAGTTCCAGATTCTTAGGATGAGGCAGAAATCAGAATGACATAAATGGATTAAGCAATTAAGCAATATCTGAGTTGTACCTTAAGAATAAATTTGATTTCTATTGATAGGAAGGAAAAAAGATTGGAGAGCAAAATGAGAAGGACATTATGAGATAGAAGAAACAATGTTATCTAAAGGCAAGAAAACAAGTCTTTTCTGTCACAGTATAAGAGAATTATATGCTATGTCATAAGAGAAATAATATTATCGTGTTAATTATCATAGAATTTTAGTAATGGGAAGGACCGTAGAGGGTAACTGATATATTCCTTGCAATTACCCAAGAAAGAATGAAAGGAGGGAATTAGTGTTGGTGTATCTATTTTCTGAGTACACTTAAGAAATTTGTAGGTTACTTTAATATACATTGTCTTATTTAAACTTAAAAGTACTGTCTTACAATTAATATTATGATTTTCACCTTACATATCAAGAAATTGAAAAGAAAACTGACATGTTAGTCTGACAGTTAAGCACCTTGCACAATGCTGTGAGTTATGTAGTGACAGAGTCAATATTTGGGAGTCACACAATAGATGTGTTTTTCATCATTCCATGTGGGCCTACCTATAAATGATTGTTGTTACTATTATTAGTTGTTTAAATGGAAACCACAAGAGAAAAGTCAAAAATTGGTATAAAAAAATAATTTCTGCCAAGATTTGCATCTTTTAACTCAGTCACCTTTGACTGAATCACATAATTTCTACCATTCTGAAACAATATAAGAGTAAGAAATCTGCTGAATTCTAACCATTCTAAAGTTAACAAAATCATTTTCATAAATAAACATGTAATATTATTTTTTAAAGTTTATTTTTTTTTAGCGTTTTTAGCTTTTCTTTTGATATTTTTTCTGTGTAGACTGAGAGTCATACAGTGTTCAAAAGTACCAATTATTAAATTATTTCTTTTTTTTGTTTGTTTGTTTCTAACAGAGTGTATCATAAATCCAGCTCATCTCACCAGTTATCTGGGTCACACATCAAGTAGTGATTATAAGAAACAAATCAAAACAAAACAGGAAAAGACATATAAGGAAAACTTCTTCAGCTCCCTTTATTTACTTAATTTTTAAATATTGATAAAAGCTAGTAGAAATTTCACAATGAATCTGACATACAAAAATCTAAATCACATAACTTGATTTCTTTGCTATTATCCTCTTCTCTGACTTAAAAGGAAGAAAAACATTATTTTCTTAGAAAAAACTAGAAGCAACTCTTTCATTCAATCAATCTTTAATTCATTTGTTTGAAAATATCTATCAAGCACCTACTCTGTGCCAGGCACTGAGGATATACAAATGTAAGACCCATTTCCAGGAGAAGGCAATGTGGCATAGATCCTTGTTATAAGTAACATTCTAATAGATACACACCCTAGAGTGTCTAAGGTGCACAGCCGTGGAATAGCTAAGTTCAAATGTGGAAGCAGAGAGAAGGGCAAGTGAACATTCCAACAAATTCTAAGAGTCAGTAAGGTAGTACACAGATGAGAACACCTTCCAGAGCATGTACAAAACCACAGAAATACATAACCTTTTGAGATTAGCTTTTTTTTCAAGCAGCATAACGCCTATGGGATCCATCCAAGTTAACCTTTGCTGAAACCTCACAGTTTATACAAAATTAACTAAAAATGGACTATAAATTCAAATGTAAAGCATACAAATGTAAAGCATTTAGAAAACAAGACTTAGGATAAAGTCTTTGAGATCTAGAATTGAAAATCTAAGTTCTTGCATGTATCAATAATTAATAATTCATTCATTTTGATGACTGAGTAGTATTCCATGATCTGAAGATATACATGTTTAACAATTCACCTATTTTTGGACATTTTGATTGTTTCCAGGTTTGGGTCACTACAAATAAAGCTGCTATGAACAATCATATTCAGATTTTAGTCTGAATATAAGCTTTTATTTCTCTGGGTGTAATTATATTGGAATTATATTAAATTATATTGGAAAGTATGTTTTCTGTTTAGTTTAGTTTCTTGTTTTTAAACAAAACTAACAGGCTGGGTGTGATGGCTTACACCTGTAATCCCAGCACTTTGGGAGGCCAAGGTGAGAGGATTGCCTGAGCCAGGGCTCGAGACCAGCCTGGACAGCTTGGCAAGACCTCATCTCTACAATAATTAAAAAAAAAAAAAAAATAGTTCCAGCTTCTTGGAAGGCTGAGGCAGAAAGATCACCTGAGCCCAGCAGGTCGAGGCTACAGTGGCTGGGATTGTGCCACCGCACTCCAGCCTTGGCAACAGTGAGACTCTGACTCAAAAAGCAAAACAAAACAAAACAAAAAACTACAACTAATAAACCTTTTCAAGACTGACCAGACATTCCCACCAGGAATATATTAGAGCTCTAATTCATTTGCACACTTTCCAGCATTTTGTAAAATGGCTACTTTAAATTTTGTCTTTTTTTTTTTTTGTTTTGAGGTGGAGTCTCACTCTGTCGCCCAGACTGGAGTGCAGTGGCCGCTCCCGGCCACCGCAGCCTCGACCTGCTGGGCTCCGACGATCCTTCTGCCTCAGCCCTCCAAGTAGCTGGAACTACAGGCGCGCGCTACCACGCCCAGCTGATTTTTTATATTTATTGTAGAGATGAGGTCTCGCTTGCCCAGGTGGGTCTCGAACTCTCTCGGGCTCAGACAATCCACTCACCTCAGCCTCCCAAAGGCGCGGGATTACAGGCTGAGCCACCAAGCCCAGCGAATTTTGTCTCTTTTAACAGGTACGCAGTGATACTTTATCATAGTCTTTATTTGCATTTCCCTAATGGTTAGTGTTGAATATAAATATTTGCATCATATAGTAAAAAATATATCACACAATTTTACAAATTTTGTTTCAACCATCAAACATAATTTTAAATAACAGATAAAGGAAAATCTATGTATTGCCTATATTTTTACTCTTCTGTTGCTTTTTCTGTCTTCCTTATGTTACAAAATTCCCTCTTTTATTACTTCATTTTGTTTAGAGGAGAAGTTCCATTAGCCATTCTTTTAGGGTAGGTTTGTTGGCAAAAAAAATTCCCCAAATTTTGCTTCTTAAGAGAATGTTTTAATTTGTCTTTCATTCCTAGAGGATATCTTTGCTAGTTTTGAATACTAGCTTGACAGTTATTTTCAACACTTGAAAAATGGTATGCAATTAATTTTTTTCTAACCACATGGCTTCTGATGAGGGCTCTACTGTCATTCAAATTGTTTTCCCCTATAGTGTTGTCGTACCCCAAAGTTTCTCTCTCGCTGCTTTCAATACTTTAAATATGTCTTTGGTTGTTGGAAGATCAGCTGTGATTTGTCTTTGTATAGATTTCTTTGGGTTTATCCATTTGGGGATTGGCTACGTTTCTTCTATTTGTAGGTTTATGTCTTCTGCAAAGTTTAGAAAATTTTCAGTCATTATTTTATTGAATAACTCTTTAGCTTTTCTTTTTTGGGGACTCTGGTGAGATGATCAGATCTTTTGTTATAATCCCATAGGATCTTGATGTATTCTTCATTTTTAAAAAATCTCCTTTCCCTGTTGTTCAAACTTGGTGATTTCTATTGTTCTGCTTTCAAGTTCACTGATTCTTCCCCCTGCCCCCTCCTTTCTGCTGTTGAGCCCTTACACTGAGGTTTTGTTTTTTAGCTTTTTACATTCTAAAATATTTATTTGGTTCTTCTTTACATCTTCAATTTCTTTGCTGAGACTTTCTATTTTTAAATGAGTTTTATATTTCTCTTATATTTCTCACTCCTTTCTGTTTGAGTGTTCTTTATTTTCCCTACATTTTCTGCTGACATTTTCTATTTCTTTGCTAAGACATTTTAAAAAATTTGTTTCTATGTATTCATAATTATTCACTAGAGCACTTGTATGATGTCTCCTTTAAAATTCTATTCAGATAATTCTAATATCTATATCATCTTGGTGTTAGTATGTATTAATTATCTTGGTTCTTGGTATGATGAATGATTTTCTATTGAAACCTGGACATTTTGAGCATTATGCTATCAAGGCTTATTTAAATCTTCTGTTTGAGCCAATCTCTTCTAACATCACTCAAACAGGAGACGAACCAAGCTTGTTACTGTTGGGTAGGCTGAAATTTTAGGTTCCCCATGAGGCCTCCAGTGGCAGCCAGTTTGGTAAGGGGCTCCTTGTTACTGCTGGGCCATGGGGGGAGTTTCAGCTCACTACTAGGCTTTCACATATACCACCCTGAAAGAAGGGGCAAGAATTTTGTTACTCAGTGGGAATGAAAGTCCTAGCTCCCTACCCTGCCTTTTCTCCCTCCTCTGCCTTGTCAGCATGGAGGACAGGAGAGGGTCTGGAAAACCTCATTCTTGTCTGGTCAGAGTAGAAGTCCAGGATCCTCACTTTTGTTAGTGAGAATGGGGGTAGGCTGCTGGTTTCTCTGTGGTATCTGACTGGAGTAGAGTAACATTATTTTTCTTGCCAGGCTGTCCCTTCTCTCATCACGTGGCTAGAGAGAACAAGTTACCAGCTTTGACTGGACTTTTTATTGTCTGCACCTGTGGGCATTTACCCCTCTCAGATGCTCTAGTTCCACGTCCAGGGCATATGAGGCAAAAAGAAAATCCAGAGAGCTCATCACCAAATTGACCTGTCAGTTCTGAGGCCCCGATACAATCTGCCTTCTTCTCTCCATGCTACAGTGTCTTCTTATGTTTGTTTTACATATAATATTGAGGAAAAATAGAAGGAAATGGTAAAAATACTTCTCTATTTCTCCAGAAGTGGAAGTCCTTGAATGAATATTTAATTTCTTAACTTACCAAAATACTAACTCTGAATTTGAGGAAATAAATGAGAGACAAAATTACATGATTTTGAGACTTTAAAATTTATATATATGTTTATAATATTATATGATATATAATATATTATATATAGTAATTCATTATGTATTAGATTTGGAGTATATTTTAATCATTTTATTTTATGTTATTATAACATTGTAAACAACTTATATATTCATTATTTGTTATATAGTATTATGTTTTATTTCCTATAAATGACAAAGAAAACCGTATTTGTTATAAATCACTAAAATTCACTGACATGATAATTGTGGTATAATCCAAATATAAAATCTTTGAAAAAATAAATCAAAGTAAGAAGTAGTTCCACAAAATATGATCCAAAGTATAGTTTTTCCTATATACACACCTCTGCTTCATGACCAATTTAGCAACTCTATTGTATGTCTAGTATGTTCTCAGCACATTCTAGATGTCTATAGATTATCATAAATATAACAGAGACAGGGGCCTTCAATGAGATTATAGCCACGTTAGTGATCAAAATGAATTAAATGATGCCCAAACCTCACCATTGCATAATACACCCATGTAACAAGTTTGCACATGTAACCTTTGAATCTAATTTTTTTAATTGAAAATTTAGAAAAAGATTATATTTAGAAAAGATAAATTTAACCAGAAGAAGTTAGCAAAATAGTCTTCTGTGGAAATCAAGATGAGCTTTTTTATTTAAAAAAAGATATATTTGTTTGTATGCTGAGAGGTTGGCAGATCATTTTAGGCCAAGGAAATTGTGATGACTTGGGAAAGCATTAAATCTGGTGTGTCTGAATGATCACAGTAAGAACAACTTGACAGCTTGATGGTTGCGGGAGTGCTCCAAGTTCATCAGTGACTGGAGTCAACTGCACCTGAAGAAAAGGCAGGACCTTATTTGGCTAAGACTGACCTTGCTGTGCACTCTCAGACTTCTACCAACAAACCCTGTAGAAAAATCCTGTCCATTAATATTCACATTGTGCTAATAGGTAAGGAAAATCATTGCAAGTTCCAGAATTTGGAAATGGCATAATAAAAATGATGTTTTAGAGAAATTAATAGCAGTGCCTACTTGGATGGTTTTGCAATTGTTACTGAGTAACCCAGGTGTGAAGTGTCAAATCTAAATGCATGTTGTCCTTCCACATCATGTTTCACCATCTCCTTTAGTATCCACAGCAGTACGATGGAATTAAAATGTGTTGATTGCCTTTATTTCACGGGGCACTCTGCTAGACAACATCCACATGTTTTCTCAGTTTATATTCACCACAACTCTTGAGGTATTATTATTGTGTTCTATGAAATAAAGGGTTTTTCCAAAGTCCTCTTGCCAAGGTTTCCACTCATGTTCTTACCATTGCATGGGATTGTCACCTCAGTACCCAGCATGATGGCAGGTACTCAGGTCCTCACTAACTTGAGTCTGATATAATGCTCACCTTCCCTTACTCAACTACTTTATTACCCACAGTTTAGCATGTAAAATATAATTTACATGCTGTGGTGCTATGGAAACAAGGTTCGCATTTCTTCCCCTTCTTCTCCATTCAGGCTACATTCCACCAGACCTTTGTTTAGGGTACCGCAGGCTTGGAGAGCACACAAACAGCTCACATCAGTCAGTAGACAATTAAGACACTGGCCTTTGATTCATTTCCCGAGCTAACTTGTATCCATGCTGCTGATTACCCATTTTCATTGTTTATGGCGAGGCAGGTGAATGAACAACTCCGCCTGATTTATGAAGTGCTTGCCTTCTATAAATCACAGACTACAAACCCAGCACACTGCTAATCCTAATTGGTTAAGTCTTAAGTGGGGAGTGATTAGAAAGTCTTCAGAAAAGAAGATACCTTGTGCAAATGAGGGAGATATATAGCACCTTGCGAAGGAATTCTCCCTGCTCACAATATGTAATAAAGTTTTTGTTTGTTTTGTTTTTGTTCATTTCTACCACCAATTTCTATGTCTTACTGGTCAACACTTAATTGATGTTCCATTTGTTAATAAACTGTAAGAAGGGAGGGGGCTGATGGGAAGCACCCTATAGTAGAAACAGAATGTTGTTTCCCCCGCTTACTCTCTCATTTATTAATTTCAACCTGGATTAATTTTCCAATTCCTATAAACCATTTATCATGAGGAAGGAGAGCCATACAATGTAACTCATAGTGCTGTTTGTTTGAGTGGGAAACATTAGGGCTTTGTATCCTATCTACCCAGTTTCCTGTCTCATTCTTCCCTGGAAGCAAATGACACGGCATTCTCAGACACTCAATGACCGCCTTCTATGATTGTTCACTTACAGCCTAAACTACTCTAAAAAATCCTAAATATGTGAGGCTGTGCACATCTTCTGATTGGAAATAGGGCTTAGAAATAAAGATTCTTCTGGCAAAGGAAGAAAGAAGCCTGCAAGTTTTATATGATTTTCTCTCCAATCTCACGGTAGTGGTTGAGGACACAGTGGAGTGTGTATACAACACGTTAGTTTTTTGTTTTTTGTTTTATTTTTTGAGTTGGAGTCTCACTCCAGTGCCCAGGCTGGAGTGCAGTGGCACACTCACGGCCACCCCAGCGTCGACCCGCTGGGCTCTAGCAATCCTTCCACCTCAGCCTTCCAAGTAGCTGGAACTACAGGCACGTGCTGCCTTGTCCCGGGCTAATTTTTGATTTATTATAGAGATGAGGTCTTGCCAAGTTGCCCAGGCTGGTCTCGAACCTGCAGACTCAGGCAATCCACTCTCCTCAGCCTCCCAAAGTACTGGGATTGCAGGCTGAACCACGGAGCCCGGTCATACAACACATTTAAAAGAGCAGTGACTTGAGATTAAAACCCAGAGAAGGAAATTTTCCCTCCTGTTTCAATCTATTGAATGTGTCCCCTTTTGTGACTAACTTCTGTTTTCTTTTCTCCCTCCTCTGTTTCCATCTCTCTCTTTCTATTTCCCTTTCCCCTCTGTGTCTTTTCCTCTTTCTACCCTCCTTATCTCCCCTTCTTCTCCATATATTCTGGAACACCATGGCAGATGCAGGAGCAACAGCAGCAACACCACCACCGTCACTTTGGAACTGGATGATGAGCCCCCCTGCATGGAGGAGATTGATTATAGCACAGACAACTGCTCAGACCAGGAAGGAAGCTTCTCTGAGCTGGACCGGCAGATCCAGGAGTGTGCCTTCAATAAGGATGAGGAAGAGGAAGAAGAGGAGGGGCTGGGGCAGGGAGGAGATGCCATCCCACAGCCTCAAGGTTCATAGGGAGTTCTGTGTCTCTAACCATTGGACAAGCAGCTATGCAGCCTCATTGTCACCATCAGACACACACAATATATATGTTGTTGCAAAAAGCCAGCCTGCATGAGCTCAGCCACCCCATTTCCAGATTTTATTCTAGTTTTACTATGCCTAGAGGTTGGCTACTTCATAATTATCACATTTTACTTACAGAGCAAGGTGGAGCCTCCATAGATCTGTGAGTTCTTCTCCATTCCTTTGATTGAAATTGGAGCAGACTACAAGTAAAAGAGTTGGGTTTTATTCTTGGTTTCTCAGTCAGAATGATAAGTGGTTGGTTAAGTTGTTCCACATGTGAGTGTTATCTCCTACAGTCATCTCCCCACAGCATTTGAGCTCCCCAGAACAAACCATGAGCCCCACTGAGACTCTGGGGATCCTGGCAGGGGCTTCAGGTACCCATTGCTGGAACAGGAAAACAACTGTGCAACCAAGTAATCATCCTTGATCATATATTTTACATATCTGGTACAGGCCACAAGCTACACTAGACTCTAAGAAATAAGACATGGCCTGATGTATTGTGGCCACTAAATATAATTCTGGAAAAAAGCAAGGCATACTGGGAAATTTATTAACTTCATAATCAAAAAAAAAGATGTGGTTCATTTTCTACACCTGATAGTTGCTTGATATGATTACTTATGCAAGTAATTAAATCTCCCTAAACTTCAGTTATCATACACACACACACACACACACACACACACACAATGTGGATGAACATATCTATATCATAAAGTTACTGTAAAGATGAAATGAGATGATACATAAACGTTTGCAGCTTGGCGCTTGGAAGACAACAATATTGGCTTGTTTTTCTCCATAACACAAACAGAACATTCTGTAGAAGTATTCTTACAATTAAATACATCATTCTCTGGGGTCACATGGTTGTTAAATACTTCCTCCTACTAAAAGGGATCTGTGAAGGGAGTTACATAGGAGCAGAGCCTAGGAGGCTGGAACGGCTTAAAACTAGTAAAAATGGAGCAAGGCCTTTCAGCATGCAGAGAGAGACAAATTAGATATTTGGATAATAAGGTGAACCTGTGCAGAAAGGATGAGAAGGGGCAGGCATGGCAAATGTAGAATAGGAGATAAGATGGAGAGAATATGCTAGGACAAATTCAGGTTACTTAGATGCCATATGTATTTAGTTAGGGTTAGGTTTAGCCATGAGAGATGGAGAACTTAAAATTGTTGTGGCTTTTATAAGGTAAGACTGTTTCTCCTTCATGTGGAATTCCAGATATAGGAAGACCAAGAGTAGTACCATCGCTGCATGGCATCAGAGACCTGGTTTCTGCAGTTTTCTGACTCTATTCTAAGCAGTTTCTATTCTTGGTTTAAGATGGCTGCTGAAGCACCAGCCTTTGCATCTGCATCCCAGACAGGAGCAAGAAGAACACAAAAAGAAAACGTGTTTTCTGTCTTTCAAAAAGTCATATATAATGTTTCTGCTAAATTCCATCAGCCAGAAAATGGCCCTATGACCACAGGTAGTTGCAAGGGATGTAGGAAAATGTAATTTTTTTTTCAAGCAGGATTTATTGAGTGGACAGAAAAGCTCCCACAGTGGGAGGGAACCTGAAAAATGTAATCTTTATATTTTTACATTGCCCAGAAAATGTAATCTTTATTTGAAGTGAGCCCAGCTAAAAATGTGAAGTTTGAAGCAAAAATCTGAATACTAAAGGAAAAATAAGCAATGCATATTGGGAGATCCCATACCCACATTTCCTGATGTACCCAATCACCACCAACAGAGTTTTGGAAATATTAGAGCAATTTCAGAAAACACTCTTATCATACTCCACACCGGCAGAAAACCACAGAGCAAAACTTTGTCGTAGCACATGAGAAAGGCATGTGCTTGTGATTTGAGGAGTTGATATAATAACTGATAATCTCTTCTTTTTTCAACTCTTCCAATTTTTTTCTGTAGTTTGGAAATTGTACATTATTTCTCATACTAAGACCTTCAGATTTCTGTAGCATACACAAATTTAATATAGCCCTTAACTTCTCCCATATTTAATCTTTCCACTCTTTGATAGAGGATAGAATAATACTTCTGATTTTTCTTTGCTTTGAGGAGGCAAGAAGATAATATTGTTAAAATTTAAATGCCGGGAAAGGTGAAAATAATACTAACTTATCATTGCCAACTAGTACTTCAGCCTGTTACTATTGGGGACTAGCTTTTAGTCATCTAGTATGTTTCTGAGAGAAAGTAATCAGAATAGGAACATTTTTATGTGGCATGTTCAGGAAAAGCCAGCTAATTATTGATTTATTGTAGAGATGAGTTCTCTCCAAGTTGCCCAGGTTGCTCTCGAACCCATGGGCTCAGGCAATCCTCTCACCTCGGTCTCCCAAAGTGCAGGGATTATAGTCGTGAGTCACTGTGCCTGGCCAAGAATAAACATTTTAGTTTAATGCAGTGGCCCATGTCATTATGGGACTTTGCAGAGGATAATATAACAACAGCTTATCTGATGGGGTTGGCAGTGGTGGTAGAAATCTACCCAAAAAAGACGATAATATAGATGATTCTAACAGGATGTGCAAAAGTTTCCAGGTAAAAAGAAGAGGAAAGACATGCTAAGAAGTGGAAGGAGTTTGTGCAAAGGTCCTGTGGAGAGGTTAGAGATGGGAATAAAAATGTTCAGTGTGACTGATTTGAAAGCTGTATTGTATGTGAGGAAAGAAGACAGTGACATGAGATGAAACATTAGCACAAGGGTGGGATCAGCAGTCGCTGGGCGCTGCTAGGGGAGGGAGGGAGGGAAGCAGCAGAAGAAGGAGTGCACCTAACACCTTGTGGTGGTGGAGACAGCTAAAAGTCTTGAATATCCGAACCCAGGTGCCACTCAACTGGGAAGGAGCTTGCCTGGATAGAACAGGGGAGTTGGGGACACAACAGACTTGCATCCTTTTCTTCTAGGACCCAAGGCTATTCTGTGTCACACCTCATCAATCTTCAGTCTGGGATTGGGTTACTTGCAAGTTAACTCTAAATAGTCATAAGAGCTGTTCTTCCAGCCCAGCCAGAGCTGCCTCCTAGAGGCCAAACCAGCACAGTGAATTGTTCTGTAAAATGTGTTGTACCAAATTCAGCACCAAATAAAGTCACTCAAGAATTCCAAGAAACCGTAGGCCCTGATGGGAAGCAGATGTGGCCCAAAGTATGCAAAGGAGAGGAGTCCAGGGAGGTGATGCTGGGGTCAGGCCATGTGCATACTGTCATGTACCAGCTATCATTTTTTCTCTGCATGGTAGGGCTAGAACTGGGGCTGACGGTTGTAGGGGCCCGCAGAAGTTGCCAGCCAGGAGTACTATCTCTGATGGGCAGAGTGAGGAGCTCAACAGATCCCTTGACAGTCTGGTCCCAATACCCTTAACAGACTCGGACTCTGCCACTCTCTAGTCTCTTTGTTTTGTGAGGGGAACTTACCCTCATCTTGTCACACTTATGAATGTGTGTGGCCATACATATGTACACATGAACATACACCACATCTTGAGCCACATGTCTCCCTAAATATCCTCTTTGATATTTCTAATCTTTGCACATTTTGGCTCTACCTCTGATAGGCATCTCCCATGGCCTCGCTTGGGGATATTAAGACCCAGTTCATATATCACCTTTCTTTTGAAAACTTGTCCTAATCACCTAATATCAACTTATACACACTCCCTTTCTTAATTCTATGGTACTGCTTATACATCTCTTTTAGAACATGCTTGCTGTTTTCAACTTGATATATGCCTTCTATATTGCCCACTCCCACCCATCATTAAATAGTGAACTCTAAAATGCAAGGGCCTGCTGCCATATTGGCATCTCTTCCTAAACCTAGCATAATTCTTGACACATCAAAGGTGTTAAAAAATATGTCTTGCCCAGCTTCAAACCTGAATATCCAGAGTCTCCATAAAATCTCATGTATTTTCCAAAACCCCCTCCATTTTTCAACTCAAATAAGAGTTTGTGTAATAGAAAGGAAAACTGGTTTCCCTAAAAGGGCATCTAGCACAGGTGCAGCCCAGCCTCTCAAGCTGGTGGTTGCCATGGAAGGCTGTTCCCATTGCAAGGCGAGCTTAAAGACACAGAGTGGCCTTGTCCTGGCCTGTGTTGTGCAAATGTTTAGATAGAGTAGTGAGAATAGAGGGGGCGGCATCTCTAAGGGTCTCCAGAGGGTATAACATTCATCCAGGTGCCCTGGCTCTCACACTCCCTTTGGTGAGAGCCGGCCACGCAGCTCCATGGGCATCGTGCCAACTTGGCTGAATAGGTGCTCCGTGCAATCCTGTCAGTGAGAATTGGCATCCAAGAGTTCCATCCATTGGATCCATTTCCTTCTAGGCCTCCAGAAAAAGGATTCAGAACCACAAAGAGCACTTGAAATTAACCTGCTCCCTGCATTACAAGCTCATGTTCAAGGTTGCCAACACAAGGAAGGTCACATTACACCCTTCCATTTATCAGCCTGGAAAACTGAGCTGTAGAGTCGATTTCATATTCCAAGGGGAGACTCTGCCCTCTGCCAAGAGAAGGGGCTCCTAGGAAATGCCTGACATAAGTCATTCTTGTTAGGGACTCACACCAGTGACCTGTATGGTGGATCTGTGCATTTGGATTCACATTAGAATGACGGATTTGTTTTGCCTTGCTGGTACAGCTCGTCCCAGCTCCCCAAAGGCTCCGGTCTTGGAAAGACACACATAGTAGCCTGGTACTCACCAGGAGAGATTTTTAGGCTAAAATAATTCATCAGATCTAGAGCCTGCTGCTGTTTTCACAACAGATGCCCTCTTTTGTTTGTGTTGCAGTTGGGCTTCATGCAATTCATTCTTGATAAAGTGTTCTTAAAAAAAAAGACAGTGGTAAAGGGGAATTTTCAGATAAAAATGGATTGTATTAAAGTCTTTCGGTGCCTAATAATAAAAAAGATGCCATTGTATATAACTTAACTTCCTCTTTTGCACACATTCCAACCCAATGGAATTGAAATTGGGCTTGAGTTCCCTCCTACACACACACACACACACACACACACACACACACACACACACACAGTGGGCCTGGGGCTTTAAGAGAGAGTAAAAGTGAAGAAAGGAGAAAGGTTTATCATCAGACATATGTTCATAAAGATGAGAGGTGGCTAGGTGATGATTTTAGGTTATATGGCCACACAGAGATTTTGGAGTAGAAGGTGAGGTTACATAAATTGGTCTTCAAATGAGTGTATATTTTGAACCTGCTTAGGTCAAAGTGAAATTAATTATGTCCTCTTTGGAAAAGAACACAGACTGTGGGGGAATTACCAAATGAACCACATTTGTGTCTTATGTCTAGTTGCTAAATAGAGGAGAGTTTGGATTGTTAAAATTGATGAAGCAAACAGATTATTCTACATCAAGGATTTCAGTGATCTTTTCAAATCTCTGGAGCCTTATGGGGTTAAAATGATTTCTTGGTAGCAGACAAGTATTATGACCAGCCCCTGAAAAACATATAATAAAAATTAAGCCAAATTATTTGGAGCAATTCACTTATGATATCTGGACCTAGCCTTGTTCAGTTCTGTACTGGCTGTGGGATAGAGGAAGCAAAGAGGCTGACAGTCCAGTCATTTGTGTCTAGGGTATGGAGGCTAAATGAATTAATGTTATTGGATAAAATAATATCAGTCAGGCCCTTCTCAAACTTGTATCAGAAGAAGACATTATTTTGGAAGATATTAGGGAGAAAAAAAAAAAAACCCTGCCTGTTTTTCTACTTTGCCCAGGCTATTACTTAGTCACTCATTTAACTCTTACTAGCAACTCTGTGGAATAAATGGACATAACCAATGTCATTTCCAAAATGAACCTCAGCCACACTTAAAGGGACACTTTTAATAAATTATGGACCTGGAATCTGTTTGCAAAGAAATCTGACATCCTAACCCATGCTCCCTTCACTTCCCCAGAGGAGGTGAACATGGATAGTACCATAGCAACAGCAGTAATAGTTAACATGTGCTGAATAGAAACACTGTCTACAATTGTCTAAGCCCATTGCATGTGTCATCATGTTTAAGCCTCACAACCCAAACCAATGAGGCAAGTCCTCTTCCTATGCTTATTTTATAGGTGATTCTGGGGGCATAAAGAAGATAAAAACTTGCCTAGGACTATACAGACAATAAGTACTAGATCATGATTTTAACACAAGCAGTTTGACTCTTAAACCTGCTTTCCAAGGGAAAAAGTGTCTTTGATCAAAGACTCTAAGATCCTTGAGAGGTCATGGAAAAACTCCCTGTCTCTAGGAAAGTGTGTTGTTGTTGTTTTCAATTTTTAACTCAAATATAAATAGCTCATGCTGGACATCTCTACATAATATCCTGTGTCACTTCAAATCAGCAGGCTCAAAGTCAGATTGTTCCTTATCTCCTCTTACTGAAACCTCTACCCCCAAGTTTCTAAATTTGGTCATATTGACAGGAGTCCGTGTTGTCTTGTTTCATTGTGTGCCAGATGCACAACCCAATGTCTGGCCCAGGCAGATGTGTCACTACACTGCTGAATCCACCAGTGTCGTTGAGTCTGACCCTTAGGTTTGGTTTGAGTGTGTTCACTGCTCTTTCTTCTTGGGCCATTTCTTACCTGGATTCTCACCACTCTTCTCACCTTTGGTTTTGCCTCCTTTTTAACCCTTTCATCACTGGGCATTTCATTTGGAATAAAACCAACTTTTACTTTTACCGCTTATAACTTGTCAGTGGCCTTCTGTGGTATGCAGGACAAAAAGTAGATACAGAACCTAGCATTTGAGTTCTTCCTGATGCATATACTGGGTGACTTTCTGATCTCCTCTCTTAACATCAGCCCTTGCTGGTGTCATACAAAAATATTTTCAGTTTCCAGAAGCACCTTATTCTTCTGTCCCCCGTTTCCATCCATGTGTTGAATTCTATTCACTATGTACTTGAATGTATCCTCCTCCAGGAAGTCTCCCATGGTCTGATTCTGAATTCCTATAGGATCTTGTAGAAACTCTATCACAGCTTTTGCTGTATGGCATTGCCTGTGGACTTTTCTGTTCCTATCTAGACTATAGTTTCTTGGAAACAAAGACAGATTTGTTCACTGCTACATCCTGAGGGCCTTGCATCATGCCCAAGATGTGCTGGGCCTCCCTTAAATATGTGTTGAATGGTTGACATCTTAATTTCCATTCCAAATGTCTCCAGAGAATGACCTCCTACCCTCCTACCCGTTGCCTCAGTAACCTATTAAACATGGATAGCAGAACTGCAGGAAAGTAGGACACGTATGTATCCAGCCGACTCAGAGCAGTAAGGAAGCATCCAGGAACAATCTCCCTCAGCCCCTTGTTTGCGATGCCTCCTAGTCTGTAATTTTCCAGAAGTAGCTTCTTTTTTTTTTTTCCTACAGATGGCCTGTAGAGGTCAGAAGAGGGCCTTGGTTTCCAATCACCCACTGTCCTCTGCAGCATTAGTATTCACCCTGGGTGTCTATAATTAAGCAAGCCTAGGCTCGGCACATAGGAACGGAAATGCATTGACTTTAATAAAACAGAGTGTAAAACAACTGTAGATTGACTCCAGCCTTGTTTATTCTTGCACACTTGTAATTCTGGTTCGGTATATTCCCAGTCAAAGAGACCATTGTCCTGGGAACTGAAGCGTGTCCCTTGCTTCACTGCTACTGCAGCCAGTCAGAGGAGGAAAGCTGCACCAGCTTGCTGCTCCCGACTCACAGGGGGAAAAAAATGTATTTCGTAAAGGAAAACAATGACAAATAAATGAATCTGTGGGTACAATGAAAGGAACTCCGACTGATATTCTAGTCTTTTTTTGTAAATGGGTATAAGCGTATTCAGAGCCCAGATAATATGTAACTAATAAAAAGTGGGGCAGACACTCTGATAGCCACCCATCTTGGAATTTTGAAAATGATGATTTTGTTCCATAAATTATTCCCTGGTGTATAGGAAAGAGCATCACCCTGGAGATGGAGACCGAGGTTTAGGGTCTGGCTCTGTCACTTTAAGGTATGACTTTGGGATGACCCTTAATTTCTCTTGGTCTCAGTTGTTTTCAATTTTAAGAGTGAGGGGCTGGAGCAGATGAAATCTAAGGTAGCTTCTATTTCTAATATTCATTCACATTAACGCCATACAGACTGGCCTTCGGAGAATGCCACCAGGCCCTGGGCTGACCAGGCGGGTGAAGAGGCAGCGTGAGGTGGCTCACACTAGCGCTCTGTCCCTGCAGGGACAGAGGCCAGGCTTGCACAATGATCTTTTCAGAGCAGAGAGTGATGCCGTTGATACCCTGCCAATGCCCAGCAGAATAAAAGCTTCCGAAATCAGAGCTAAAAATAAATAATAAAACAAAGTGACAACATAAACAGGAAGACCTAAAGGAGAGGAGGGGATGAATTGAGTCAGCAAACTTGGGAGTTCGGTAGGTTAGGAAAGAATCAAATTCTTCTTCATCAGCATTTAATGGCCCTCTAGGTGGCTGGACTCGAGGTTAAAGTGCTCTTGAAAACAGGAGTCTGATGCCAACCTGGGAGAGGATGTGGAGGAGGATGGGGCAGAGGCGTGGCTGCTCTCTCAGGCCCATTTCCTCCCCACTGCAGAGCTGGTCCACCCACTCCTTGCTGACTCTTTGTTGGTTGTTCACAGAGAACATTCTTTCACAGTCCCTCTCCTGTCCCTGGCCTCGGCCTGGGCCTGGGCCAGCTGCCCTCATCGACCTTGTCTCTCAGCATTTGGGGCGCAGCTTCCTCTTTGCCTCTTTGCACACACTCAGGATTTCAATCAAGATGACATTACAATCTGGTCGTTTGGGGCAGGATGTGTACAAGAGTGTTAGGGAAAGGAAGCTCATCATTACTGAGCAGGTTTAAATGTTCCGGCCACCGTGCACTTTCGCGCAACAGGCAAGGAGAGAGAGAGCGAGCACTCACCTAGCAGCAACCACAGAGCAAGGAAACATGTAAAAATCACCTCTATGAACCCTGGTCAACCTCTTCAATGTCTCATGATTGTGAAGGTTAGAGACCCAAAGCAGAGAGAACCTTTGATCAGCGAGGCATTTTCATAGAGTTGGAGATATGCCAATGTGAATGAGTATTGTTGGAGTGATGAAAACCTGCTCTGCTGTCCATTAGATGGTGACAAGATTTGGGGGCATGGGAAGGGTGTGTCCTGGGAGAAAAGGAGAGAGAAGGAGACAGAGGGAGAGGAGTTCCTGGCATAGCTGGAGACCAAAGGTGGGGAGAAAAGATGGTCACTGAGGAAATCTGACTCATAACAAAGTGATGTCTAGTGTTTAAGTTATTTTCTGTCCTATGAGGCCTAATTTTACTCCATCCTTAGCCCCTGAAATCTTCAATAAGAAGTTACTACCTCTCAGTAACTGTGTTCTTGTGATGTTTTGAGTAAATGGAAGATGAGATTGTTAATTTTGAATTAAATCATGAAGAGAAGACACCAAGGAGAATTCAGCAGAGACAGGGAACTTGCAAAATTCATTTCTAGAACATTTCAGATGCCATTTTTTTGGACACTTCATGAGAGTGATGCCAATGAGCATCACTAACTTACCATGAGCACTTAACTATGAACCGAGTGTTTATTTTCACAAAATCCCTGTGTGTTAAGTAACTATTATGATTTCCATTTTATAGATGAAGAAACAAAGTCATGGAGATATTCAGTAGCATGTCCAGAGTAGATGACTAATTGAGAGATTGACAGGATCTGAACAGAGTGGTTGCTCTTCCTATTTTCTCTGTGATGTAACACTTCTTAAAAGGAAATGGTTCTTGGAGGCAGAGGGAGCTGCTGTTGCTACTTCTTTTTTTTTTTTTTTTCTTGAGGCAAACTCACCTTCATACTTTCTTCTTCAAACTCAATTAGAAATGGATCTGTAATTTTCAGCATCTTATTTTCAAACTTAGTCCAGACCTGTTCTTTCCCCCCATGTACCTATTAATCTTAATTTTCCTCAGCTTCTTTTTCCATATTTCTAGCTGAAAATGCTGTATGACCTTTTAAAGAAATCCCCCAATGGGCCACCAGTAGTAGATGGTGATGTGTATGTGATGGGAAGTATGTGAAGCACACAATAATTTCCCCAAGCAAATGCTCAGAGTAACATTTATAAGGATGAACAACATGAATTTCAAACAATATGCCAAGTTCAGTCAAACTAGAGAAATATTTCCCCCACAAAATCAGGTCTGGATTGGGAGAGGCAGGGCTTCCCTTAAGGTGTCTACTGTGGGTCAGAGAATTTTTTCCCTAGGTCTCTATCATGCCCATGAGTGTTTTATACAATATCATTTGTTCCCCTGGTGATTCAATTTTGGTCAGAGTTCTCTTTTGCATGCTTTAGCATAAGGATGCTACAGGATACATTGCAACCTTACACCCAGGCATCACTAATGCACCATGTCAATATTACTTGGTTTCAAGTGATACTCAGTTTACTTTATTAAACTAGGATCTCTGATCTCCAAATCCTAAACTATTACTGCCTCTCAACTTCACTGAACTTCAACTTAAAAATCAATACTGTATGTGAGCTGGTCACTTCAACAAGGCCACTTTGCCGAGAGGCGGGAGAAGTAGGACTTGGCCTTCTACTTCTCCCACCTCTCTTGGAATGGTTTCCTTGTAATTTGGCATAAGTCCATGATAATTTAGAAAGACTGCTTACCTGAGCCATGCTTCTCTCTTCCTGAATATTTTTGTTCTTCTTATTTTGTTTATTTTCTTTTCTCACCTGAAGAAGCTATAAGATCACAAGACCAGAAACATGGCATTTAAAAAGTAAAAGCAGGGCCCAGAAAGGTAGAATGAAGTCAACATTCATATCTCTGGGCATCATTACTAATTAGCTGCTTGGCTGCCCACCTCCTTTTGACACACACACACATACACACACACACAATTACCTAAGCAAAAACTCTTATGTGAATTAAGAATAAAATAGGACCTTCAAGGACACTAATTTGGTGCTTGTTAATGGTGAGCACAGTTTTTGTGGTAAGAGTAAGAGTATAAATAGAAGTACTGAGGCAAACTCTGTCATGTGCTTTATAACTGATGTTATAAGTACTGTGTGCCAGACAATACAAGAAGGTACAGCAGGAGGTCTCCAGCTTATTGAGTGTCCTCACTGTGACATCCTAGGGGATCAAAGTGAGTCAAAGGAGAAGAAGCAGGTAGAGGCTGCCCTCGCTTACTTTGCTAAGGGCCTTGGGAGAAAGAGCAGCCTTATGGGTGATATCAGTTTCATGCTGTAAAGCAATATCCATTTATTAACTCATAATTTGGTAAGTCAGAAGTACAGAGAACTTCCTTGGGCTCTCTGTTCAAGGTGCCTCAAAACTGAAACCCAAGTGTCGGTCAACCTGGGCTCTTATCTGGAGGCTCAGGGAAACAATATGCCTCCAAGTTCAGTCAAGCAACTGACTGAATTCAGTTCCTTGTGGTTGTGGGACTGAGCTCCCCATTTCCTTGCCAGCTGTCAGCTGTAGGCTGTTCCTAGCTCCTGGAGGATGCCTGCATTCCTTGGTATGTGACATCTCAAACCCAGCAACAATGTGGTGAATCCCCATCCCTCATTCTTTGAATCTCTGACTTTTTCTTTACCAGCCAGGTAAGCCCTCTCCTTTTAACAGACTGGTGTATTTAGGTTAGGCTCTCTCCAATAATCTCTCTTTTGTCTTGAAATAAAGCATAGTGGGAGTGAAATCTCATCATTGACACAGGTTCCACCCATGATTGGAAGGGGAGGGGCCTATATAAAGGCAAATTCATTGGGTTTATTTTTATAATTCTGCTAACCACAAATCAGCAAATGTTGCACATCACTCTTCATGTACCACTAACAGTCTAAGTATTTGACATACATTAACACACTGAATTTTCAAAATAACTCAATGATATATGTACTATTAGTATTCCCATTTTACATGTGAGGAAACTAAGACACTGAATGTTGATGTAGCCTACAAAGGTAGTCCGTGACTAAGTTTTGATTCAAACCCAGGAAGTACAGTTCCAGATTTATGCCAAATTTCTTAAGGACAACTCCATGGATGTATCCAAATGTGTACTCTCTTAGACATAATGTTGTCCTTCCTTCCATCCAAGCTGGGACATGAGCATGAGGTCTGCGGTTGTCTAGTGGGACAGGATAAGATGCATGTATAAGCCGGGCTCGGTGGCTCAGCCTGTAATCCCGCGCCTTGGGAGGCTGAGGTGAGTGGATTGCCTGAGCCCGCGGGTTCGAGACCCGCCTGGGCAGGCGAAACCTCATCTCTACAATAAATCAAAAAATTAGCCGGGTGGTAGCGCATGCCTGTAGTTCCA
>CAUYQG010119716.1:0-22657 GCA_963574415.1 Tarsius wallacei | reverse complement strand
TTTCATTTTAAAATTTCATTTAAGCCGGGCTCGGTGGCTCAGCCTGTAATCCCGCGCTTTGGGGAAGCTGAGGTGAGTGGATTGCCTGAGCCCGCGGGTTCGAGACCCACCTGGGCAACTTGGCGAGACCTCATCTCTACAATAAACTTAAAAAATCAGCCAGGCGTGGTAGCGCGCGCCTGTAATTCTGGCTACTCGGAAGGCTGAGGCGGAAGGATCGCCGGAAGCCAGCAGGTCGAGGCTGCCGTGGCCGAGAGCGGCCACTGCACTCCAGTCTGGGCGACAGTGAGACTCCAACTCAAAAAAAAAAAAAAAAATTTCATTTAGACCACGGGTCTCCCTATTTGCAAATTCTTTACACTCTGGATTTTGAATTAAGGTTCCTGTGTCAATCTCAGGATTTCACATGGAGAAAAACATCAAATATCATGTACAACAATATCCATAAGGAACCATCTTCTGTGGAGATGTAATAAAAATATATGCATGTGAAATAAATAAATGTATGGAAAATAAACAAAGCACACCTTGACTGTCCTGCCCCACCACCAACCAACTTTGGAAGATGAACATCTGTTTGAAATTTGGGGACAGGGACAGGATTGTACAGCTGATCATTCCTGAACTAGAGTGTCAAACTTCTGGAATTCAGCCACTAAGATTTTTAGTTATACAAGATATAGTTTTTAGGTATACACTTTTTGGTTATAGATTTTTAGTTATGCCATCGTAATAATAATTATTGTTGGCAACATTTCAGATTTATTTCTAAATTCCGGAAGTTTCTCTTGATGGTGGTGATATTTGACTCCGGTCCAATATTGATTTTAACATTTGGTGTTTGGCCAAAAGATGTATTCAGTTAGCGTACACCCATCCAGTGTGATAGATGCTCTGACAGACACTATGATAACATGGATGAAGTCGTGCCCAGGTGTCTGGGAGTAGCAGGGAAGGCTTCCTATAGAAGCCAAGAGGGAGACTGGAAGGATAAATTCAAAATTTGCCCAGAGAACAAGATAGGGCAAGGAATTGTAGGAAGAGAGAACAGCTTAAAAAAATGCCTTGAGTCCCTTTTGAATGCTGGGTACCACTTGGGTGATTTTTACACGTTATTTTCTTTCTTCTTAAATCTTTTTTTTCTTTTTGTGGAAGAGCAGGGTGAAGCTCAGAGAGGGGAAGTGGATGCCCTCTGCAGCCTTGGGAGTGGTTCCAGAAGAATCTCCCAGCCTCGTAGGGATTGCCTAAAAATGCCCATGTCCCTGCACCCCAGACTCCCACTACCTTACCTGGGGTAAGAAGAGGGCCCATCCTAGGGTTGGAGGTGCTGCTGAGAAAGTCCCAACTTTATTTGCCTGAGGCCTGATTTCCAGAAGTCCCAACACCTGTGGCCTTATTTCTAACCTGTAGCTTTATTTCTAACATCACACAAAAGGCACACTGGGGCTGCCATTTTCTTTCTCAGGTAGGCCCGAGGCAGAGGTGTCTTGGGTACCAAACAGAGCCCCAGCTTCCTCTGTGGCCCGAGCTCTCTGGACCTACCCAGTGTCACCCTACAAAGCCCTCCTCTACTGGCCTGCTTCTCCTCAGATGCTTTTCTTTTTTTCATGGGCTTTTCTTTTCTTCTTTTCGTCTCTTCTCAGGAAGGCCCGCTGCCTGGCACGGCTATTGTGTTTGGAAATGAGCCTCCTGGGCTGGTGAATAAATTGCATTTTATCCCTCCCTGTCACTTCTGGTTGGAGGAGCACTGAGAGATGAAAGCAGAGACTTCAAAAGTGCTTCTTTTGACACAGGGCTGCATTTTTCATTTCCAAGCCCGGCCGGCCATGTGAAACCCAGCTCCTCGCCAGCTCTGGCAGAAGCTGCATTTCATCCATCCTGAAGATTCCTCTCAACCTTCCAGGTGCAGTGCCACCACAGGGACAGGCCTCCTGGGCTGGGCATCTGGTGGTCACCTTCTTAGCCAAACACTGCTGGTGTCAGGTGACCCTGTCCTCCTCAGAGGAGAAGCTATCCCCTCCCTGGAGTAGCTGAGCACTTCCATTTGAATATAATGTGAAGTTCTATGTTGCATTCCCCAATGCCATTCATGTGGGAGGGTGCTTCCTCGCATGGTGGGTACCCATTGGCTCTCCTCTCCCCTGCATCAGCCTTCGTGCTCCTGGTCACCTATATTAAGATTCATGATCTGCTCTCTTCCTTGTGATGAGCTCAGATTGGGGTTTGAAAATGGGAGAAATTAGCCCCCTTCCCCGCATCTAGCTCGTACGTGAGGTATGGGGAAAAGTCTCCCTGAACCAAGCTTTAGAGGGCAAAGCTTTCTCCATCACCCCGTCTGGAGGGGCTGAGTGAGCTGGGGAGCTCCAGGAGCAAGCTGGCTTCAGACATGGCTGATGTTCCCACAGAGCTGCCCGAATCTGGCAAGGCCACCAGAATCTCCACCCTCAGATTGGTTTCCACCCCGTTCAGGAAGAGCATATACATTAAGAAATTCTTGATGGCTTAACTTCTGAGGATATTCAGAACTTAGTAGCGTGTTGGGTGCAGAGGCAAAAACATATTGCACTCGGAAGGGAGTATGTGCAGAGGTTAACAGTCTGACTTTGGGGTGGAGAATTAAGGGATTCCATTCTGGCTCTGCCACTTACTAGCAGAAGTTGGGTAGCATGGAGGCTTTAACCTCAGTCTCCACATCTGTAAATAGGAAGAATAGTGGCACCTACCTCATAGTTATGGAGAGACTGAATGGAATCATTTGTATAGAGTGCTGCCCAGGCCGAGACCTAGTACAATGGGACAGCGTTGATGATCGGCAAGTGATTATTTTTATCGCTTGCTGATGCACTCACTTGAGAGAATATGTAGCTTAGTAAAAAGAGCACAGATTTTGGAGACCGAGGGACCTAGCTTAAATCCCAGTTCAGCCTCGTGGAGCTTGTGTAATCCTAGGCAAGTTACTTACTACAAGAATAGCAACCACCACCAACATCGACCCCTTATTAGGTGTTTATTATGCACCAACTGCTTTACCTGTGGTTCTGATTCATTGTTCTTCACAAGAGGATAAGTCACTCGCTCAAGGTTTTGTCGTTAGAAGAAGCAGAGAGGAGACTTGAAGTCGGGTTTGTGAACTCAGTTCCTTCTCACAACCACTGCATCTTCTTACCATACAGTTTCCCCTAACTTCTCTGAGCCTCAGTTTCCTCAGTAAAATGGGGGTGATGATGCTTTGCCCTTGGGTATAGAATGAGACTGAAAGAAGACAACACTTGTAAGACCCCCAACAAACAGAAATCATCCCACTAGTAATTGCTACTATTAATAGGCAAACAGTTCATAGTAACAATTCTAAGTTGCAGAATCATCAACTCTGAGAGTGGAAAGAGACTTTACAACTCATTGACTCCAACCTCCTTCAATCCTGACAGTCAGAAGGGGGCAGCTGGTGGGCCTAGGCATGACGTGGCTGACTTCCCAGAGAGGGAAGAATGGAATGTTCCAGAAGATGAAGATATACAACCAGGACTTTAGGATTTGTGTAGGGAAAATTTTTGGCGGTCAGGTCCCAAGGCTTCCATCTTATGTTTTCCTCTGCAGGAGTCATCTTGGTTGGTTGGAGGGACCCACACTGTACTTGCAGTGATGCTAGGAGTTTTCTGCTGCTGCAGGACACACTCCTGGCTTATCCTCACCCTACTCTGACATCTTCACAACTGGACGACCCTGGAGTCAGTGTATCCTGGGGCAACCCCTCACTTGCCCTCTCTCCAGGGGCCTTCTCTGAGTTGGGTCCATGACTTCCGTTCTGCTGACAGATAAAGAGGCCCCTTGGAGCAGGAGATAAAGGACAAGACAGCAGGACAGTCCCTTCCTCAACTCTGGCCTTGACCTCCCCTTTGATCTCAACATGATCACACCTCCCCCTTGGAGAGGATTGGACTCTTGCCCAGCCTCAGTTGCCTGAGCTTTAGAGGGGAAGCAGGAGCTATGTGAAAGCAGAGAGCTGCCACGCGTCCCCACAAGTGACAGATTCACAGGAGTAGAAAGGGAAAAAAGCCCTGAATACTGATGGTTGTGCAGCTGTGAGAAGTAAAGTTTCCAGAATTGCAATGAGCAGCCTTGTGCTGGAGTTTTATGTCATTTGCTTTCAATTCCATTTACAGTTATTTCTTGTTTTTATATCATGTTTTATTGAAATCCATTTTTTACTTTCATGCTTGAGGCTCAGTCATGGATCTTTCCCCCTCCCCCCATCTTCTGCCTCCTGGTTCACATTATGCAAACACCCTAGGAAAAGGGTTTGAAGCATCATGGGGTTTTTGTCCCTGTCTGTATTTCTCAGAGATGCGTATTTATTTTTCTAAAAGCAGGCTGGGCATGCAGACATGCAATCCGGAGTGTATTTCGGAATCCACTGGTGGGTTTGCCTGCCTGGGGCAAGGGCCTGCTCCCCTCTTTCCATCGTAACTCTTTAGAAATCTCAATCCAAGTCTGCGTTCACTGCGGGCCCCATCTGCGTGAGCAACTGATGACTGACAGACTTGATTTTTTTCCCCTACTTTGAGCTGCAGTTTCTTTAAGTAGAAAGAGAGAAGAAATAAAATATGGCCTTTGAGCCTGTGAGGCAAACCAGAGCATGTCTGGAAATGAAACCGAAACCGAGCTCAAAGCTGTGTCCATTTTCTACTGCCTCTACCCATGACCCTCATGGCCTTACCTAGGAGGCTGCAGGAGTCTCGTACTGGGCTCCCTGCCTCCATCTACTCTCTCAGCAGAGAAGGATGTTCCCAAAGGCCGTAGTCACCATGTGTTTCTCTTGCCCCAAACCACCAGGGCTCTGTGGTACCTGACCTCCTCGCAGCCTCTGTGCCAGTCAGGCCGGGCTCTTCACCACTCTGGCCCATGCCAGGTCACTTCCACCTCCAAGTTGCTGGCCAGTTGTCCTCTCCATGTGGAAGGGCTTTCTATCTCCTCCAAAAAGCTTTCCTGGCCTGCTTAGGGCTGCCACTTACCTTTTCTATACTGTGGCCATTTGGGCACTTTGTTCCATGTCTCTTGTTGATATTGACTGTGTCCTGAATGTCTTCTCTTTTGATACAGTTTACATAGGAAGGGTGTAAATAGAGCCTGAACATAAATCCAAAAAGGCTGTATTATTGTTATTATGACTATTACTGAGTCGGGGTTTCACTCTGTCACCCAGACTAGAATGCAGCGGCATGATCATGGCTCACTGCAGCCTCAACCTCTTGGATTCATGTGCTCCTCCCACCCCAGCCTCCCAGGAAGCTAGAACTACAAGCATGTACCTCTACACTCAGCTAATTTTTTATTTTTTATTTTTGTAGAGACAAGGTCTCACTATGTTAAGGCTGTAATTTTTTTCATACTATTTGGTCTGTGTAATCTAAGGCAACTCACTTCATCTTTTTGTGCCTCAGTTTCCTCATCCACAAATTGGAGTTCATAACATTACCTAACGCATAAAGGTGTTGTGAAAATTAAATGACTTCATGTAGAAAGAGTGCTTAAAACAGATCTGGCATGTACGTAAGCATGATACAAATGCATGTTTTTGTTATTACCGGTTCCAGACAATAGAAATAAACTCAAGACAGCTTCAAATTTTAAAAGATAATTTATTATCAGACAGAAGGTTATACAAATGTCTTGTAGAACCAAAGGGCATGCAGGTATCAGAGCTCCTGGTGGGCACTGATGCCAGATGGGAGATTTATCCCTGAGAATTCCTTAAGGATCGCCTTCTGCTTCTTGTTCCTGCAGCAGGAAACACAACCTCCTGCAGCTCTTAAGTTACTTGTCCAGCCAAGTGGAGAGAGATAGGATCTCCTCACTAATTCCTAGGGAAATCCTCTGATTGGCCCAGTTTGGGTCAAGAGCTCTAACCTTCATTCCGTCAACTCCACCCAAGGAGGCATGATGGAGGTCATCTTGTACAAAGTGGCCGCAGGGGCTCTGTGGATAAGCCTTGCATGTGTGGACGGGGGGGTGGTCTCTGAGAGGAATGAACTCATCAGCCACTTCAAATTGTGTCCTCTGCAAGCGCAGAGGTCTCTCTATACATCCCTTGTATCAGCGGATGTGTAGCACACTGCTTCATGCAGTAGGTTCTTGATTATAGATTAATCAGAGTCGCGATGTAGACTCAGAATACTAGGATTGCAGCTCACTGGGTTTGGTCATTAAAGTCTGGAATGAGTTAAAGTCTGAGAGGTTTCCAGAACTCCCCTGGGCTTAAAGCAATAAAGCTTGTTCCTGCTTCTCCTTGCACTGTCCTCCCCACCCCTGCCATGTGCCAAGATATCGGTCAGTGGGAACAGCATCAATGCTCTCAAACTGTTGCCAGAGCTTTGGAAATATGCAGTTACCCACAGTTTCTTTGTCCTGGTAGCCAGCAGAAGCTAGTACCGCCTACTCAGCGGGCTGATCTCCCTTTTCTCACAATGAATGGTCTTTCAAGCCACAGGCACTAAAAGTTTTCCTTCGGGCACTGACCGTGTGGGTGTCAGCCTGGGGGGTCTAAGCAGTATGGCAACAGAGAAGGTGCTGGAAGGATGCCTGGGCTTAGGTCACTCTACGGGGTGAAATCGGACTCTAGAGAAGAGTAAGGATGGGTCACTATGGGAATATCTTCTTCACTGTGGACCCCACACCTCCTAACTTTCCACGCCCAGCTCATTCACATCAACAGAGAAAAAAGCACATGGGCTGCCTGCTTCCATCCCACTCATTTTCATTGGGTAGGGCAGTGGTTCTCAGTCATGGCTGCACATTGGAATTATCTAGGGAGCTTTGAAAGATATTGATTCCCAGGCAGCATCCCAGACCAATGAAATCATATTCTGTGTGGATACGACCAAACATCCATCAGTATTTTTAAAAACTCTTCATGTGATTCCAATGCCAAGAAGGTTGAAAACTTCTATATTAGGGCTCTCATTCACATGGCTCCCACCATTCATAGATAACTTGAGAAGCTGTATCACCAGCCCTACACACACACCCTCTCTGTGTCCCAAGCTTTTTGTTGCTTGAGTATATCATCTCTTGAATAACTGATTGGCGTGTGAAGAACATTGCAGGTTCCGAACTCTTGGTTCTTCCCTTTCAATTGCCCTCTCATCTTTTTGAGTTTTTATTCCTTCAAAGAGTGGTTCAGAACTTGGTTGATCTACTTAGCTCTCTCGTCGGCACCTTCATAGTGCACGGACACTACATTGTGTCACATTAACTGGTGTTTACATTGCTTTATAAAAACGTCATTCATCAGAAGCTACGTGAGAGTAGGAGGGACCATGTGTTCTATTTTTGGTTCATTTTTATATCTTTTCAGAGTACCTAGTAAAATGTCGACCGTGGTCACCCAAAGATAGAGGAAGGAAAATGCTGGCTGAGGATGGTTGAGACAAAGCCAAGTTGGGACTTTTGAATACTATGGGGGTCTCTGCCAACACTTTCATCCCAGCCTAGGGTTACATTGCATCAGCCATGGGAAAAGAAATTCTTCATACTTTTCTGATTAAGAAGAGCCCCTTCCTATATTGGGGGGCAGTAAGTATTAAATTAACCTTGGAAATGTGTACTAGAAAGTTCTGTGGATGTTAGTCACAAAAGTGGAGGAAGCTTAAGAATGATAGCCGGCCGGGTGAGGTGGCTCAAGCCTATAATCCCAGCACTTTGGGAGGCCAAGGCAAGTGGATTGCCTGAGCCTGCGGGTTTGAGACCAGCCTGGGCAACATGGTGAGACCTCGTCTCTATAATAAATCCAAAAAGTTAGCCGGGAGTGGTGGCGCATGTCTGTAGTTCTGGCTACTTGGAAGACTGAGGTAGAAGGATCTCCAGAGCCCAGCTGGTCAATGCTAGGGTGGCCATGAGCATGCCACTGTACTACTCCAGCCTGGGCAACGGAGTGAGACTTCAACTCAAAAAAAAAAAAAAAAAGAATAATAACCACCACCCAATAAGCACTCAGCTATGTGTTTTGATGTATAGCTGTTCACAATAGCAGTAGTATTTAAACATGTCTGAAGCTCAGACTCTAGGGAAGAGTGAGACTGGGTCAGAAAGGTTATTTGCCCAGGACTCCAAAGGACCATGTAGTTGTTAGTAAACCAAGAGCATTCCAAAGCAGACCTGAGCTAGAGAAGAGGGAATCAGACAGGCATCTTTGTCTTCACTCCCGTCAACCTCCTTCCTCAAATTTAGTGGCAGTGACCAACCCAAAGTTTTGCTGAATGCCCTGGGGTTGTCCATATCATTGTCTCTTTTTTTTTTTTTTGAGTCGAAATCTCACTCTGTCACCTAGACTGGAGTTCAGTGGCATGCTCACAGCTACCGCAGCCTCGACCTGCTGGTCTCACGTGATCCTTCCACCTCTGCCTTCCAAGTAGCTGGGACTACAGGTGTGTGACACCACACCCAGCTAATTTTTTGATTTATTGTAGAGTCGAGGTCTCACCAAGTGGCTTAGGCTGGTCTCAAACCCCTGGGTTCAGGCAGTCCTCTCACCCTGGCCTCCCAAGTGCTGGGGTTACAGGCATGAGCTATCACGTCTGGCTCATTTTAAGAGGAGCCCAAAGTCACATTCTTAAGTAGTTTGAGGGATACAGAGGTCAAACATAAAATCTATCTTCGTGTTCTTATAATCATCATTGCAGTGGGATCATTGTCATCATCATCATCATTTTCTAGTGGGGACAAATTAGACTGCAAGTAACAGAAGCCAGTGCAATCTAGCTTAAGGAAAACAAGGGAAATACATTTCAAAGCTGCAAGGTTACTTTGTAGTAGTCAAAGAAAGGAATGCGGCAGGGCCGAGGAGGAAGGGCTGGTGCTGCTGGCATACTCTGTCTTCCGTCTGTGTCTCTCTGCTTATCTCCCTAAGACCTGTTTTCTGTGCTTCCTGGTTCGTACTGCACAAGGTGGTTGCCTGGAATTCTTGAGTTTGCCTGTTACTGTCTCAGCCACCTGGCAAGCTTAATTCCTGTCTTGGCCTCATCTCCAGATGTATAGAGAAGGGCTTCCAACTGGCTCATCTGATGTCAAATGCCTCCTGATGGTATCCCTGTCCCCAGAAGTTTGGCCAGTGGCTTTCTGGAGTTGGAGGTGGAGGAGGCACTTATTACCCTTCTGGATAGGCAGGAAATTGTCAGAGAAAGGAGGAATGCTTGTGAGCTGGGAAGATGCCTCAACAAATAGTAATAATAATAATAGCATAAATTATAATTTATTGGTCCAGATACTAGAATAGGGGGGGTTTTATATATTTCTCTAGTTCTTCCAACAATTATTCCAGGTAGATATTGTCAGCTCCGTTTTACAGGGAAGAAAACCGAGGGAACTAGAAATTATAAAATCCCGAAGCCCCTCTGGAATCCTTTCCCTCTGGAATCAAGTAGGGTTTTGCATCAGGTCTGGTTGCATCAGGTCTGGTTATTCAGTTTGCTTCTAGCTGTTGGGGTGGGGGGAGGGTGTGTGTTGGGGGTGTTCTGTGTGTATCCTCTTCCATGACTGTGTCCCGAGATTCTGAGAATGCTTGTGCTGCAGTGGAGAGACTGTTCAGCTTGTGCCCGCCAGCCTCAGTCAGCCTGAGCCAGAGGCCTGGCAGGCTTGGACAAAGACGCTCTGTATCCACTAGGAATGTAGTGACCTCACCATTGCTTTGCTCTGTGGCTTGGGTTTGTGTTAAACAGAAGGAGGAGAGATTTGGGGTCGGGCCCCGGTGCCTGGGCTCAGGACACATGCTCCTCCAATCCCCTCTCCTTCCCTCTCAACAACTACTCTGGCCTGGAGTTGGGGATCCGCTTTCATTGCCATGAGGGTAAAGCAGATCTCCAGCTGGAGCCAGAGGTTCCCCCCGGAGGGTGGAACAGGGAGGCCCCGAGCAGAAGAATGAAGGGCTCAAGAATGAGGAGACTGGCTGGCGGCTGCAGCCTGGCTCTCTGGAGCTGTCTGGGATTCTCTTGAGATCAGATCGCCACTATAGATTTCCGTTTCCCTCCTCAGCAGCTCCAAGAGCCAGATGATCCTGAATGAAGCGCCTTGGAAAGTTAACCCTTGGATCGACGGCTGGTCTCATCCTTTCTCCTCGTCCTTTAAGAAAAATCCTTAAGATGAATCCAGCAGGTGGAAGACATAGTACTCGTCAGGCATGGCAGGGCACAGGCACAAGGGATGTCAGGCATGGCTGAGCACCGTGTTAGGCTAGCACAGCTGGGCTTAGGCAGGCTGTGGGCAAGATCCAGTGTTTATTCTTATGACAGGAAGTCATGGACGACCCATGTCATTGACCTTCATCCTTGGGTCTCAGTCTCTTCAGCTGTGAGAAGACCACCCATCTAGATGGTTTTCAAGGTTTCCTTCAGCTGTGACATGAAATGGATGGCTCAGGTGGCCTGCCGACTCCCATCCCCTCACTTCTGCCTTATGTCTGCTTTAAACACACCTGTTTTCTAGTCCATAATGTGCCAATAATTACAGCAAGAGAAATAATATTTGTGGACTGTGGAGGGGGAGGGAGAAGAGAGGGAGAGAGAGAGAGAGAGAGAGAGAGAGAGAGAGAGAGAGAGAGATGGATGGTGAGGAGGAGAAGAGCTGAGAACGAGAATAAGACTAGTGTTCCAGGAATCTGTCATGCATTAATTTGTTCTCATAAACCAAAGCCATCAACCCTTCCACAGAAAATACAAGTCTGGATAATAAACCAGAAATGATGGTATGAGTGGTCTCAATTCTTCATATTTCAGGCCACAATCACCCTGCTTGACCCCAGAGCTTGACACAGATTTTGGCTTAGGGACTAGCAGCCTGTTCCTGCCACATCCCTAATGCCAGCTGGGTTTACCAGGCCTCTGTGGCTCCGCCCAAGCTAGTGGTGTCACACCACTGCCCATTGTTTGTTCCTCATCTTAATCCTACTTCATAGTGGTCATTTTATTTTATTTTTTCTTTTATTTTATTTTTTGAGTTGGAGTCTCACTCTGTCGCCCTGACTGGAGTGCAGTGACCGCTCCCGGCCGCCGCAGCCTCAACCTGCTGGGATCCAGCAATCCTTCCACCTCAGTCTTCCAAGTAGCTGGAACTACAGGCGCACGCTACCATACCCGGCTAATTTTTTGATTTATTGTAGAGATGAGGTCTCGCCTGCCCAGGCGGGTCTCGAACCTGCAGGCTCAGGCAATCCACTCACCTCAGCCTCCCAAAGTGCGGGATTACATCGTGGTCATTTTAAAAGTCCTAGAGCTTTTGACACAGAACCACAGGTAAATTGCATTTGCCATACATGTATGAGATATATTTGTAAGGGGAGGCTACTTCTCAAGAGAGCAGTTTCTGTTTGGGCACTACCTTGCAAGTTAACTAAGAACCTAGTTTATTTCTTTGGGGTACCCTTTCGTTGTAATTCGCAAATAGGATTTCATTGGGAAACTCAAAAGGATTAGTTGAGAAGAACTGAACTCCTATTTCAGGATAAACTATACACAGACACAAAGCTTTGATAGAGCCAATTATAAACAGTAGTCTAGTATAATGGCCCAGTAAGGTTAGAGTTAACTACCAATCCCTCTTTCTAAGAATGGCAAGGAGGGTGGGAAAGAGGCCAGAGGCTTGACCTGGCCTAACCTGGAGCGTCGTCCTCTTCTCCTGGTTCAGATTCTGAATCTCTTACACCTCTGTCCGGCACCCACCAGAAAGGCCTCTCTTGGGCATGAGGAATGGTACCAGATTGTGGATTTCTCAGTGTCTGTCTGCAGTGGCTCAATATTGAATGCATATAAAATAGCTGCTTTGGCCAAATAGAATCCATCAATCATACACCACTTTCCTCTTTCAACTTCAATTTTCACTTCTAATTGTTTGTAGGCAGACCTCCACACCACATAATCCTTAGAAGGGAAGACTCCCAAAGGCAAAGGCCTCTGCAAAACCTTTTTTGCTTAGCAAGTCTTCATCGGTGGTGGGAGGACTTTTGTGGTCTCCCAAGGTGCTGGCTAGGACACTGACTACCTTCTGGGTTTAATGATGTGTATGAAAGACTTCCCATTTTGTTCAAAAGCCCTTTCCTCTATAGTTGTTTTCCTTATCTCCTTTTGAATCAATGCCGCCATCCCTGTCCCCCAGCCCTCTCATCTCATCGCCCCCACCATGCACACATATACCCCGGTTGAAGTGGCTTGATTAAAAAGCTGTTTGTTAGTCGGGTGAGGTGGTGCATGCCTGTAGTTCTAGCTACTTGGAAGGCTGAGGTGGAAGGATCACCCGAGTCCAGCAGGTAGAGGTTGCAATGGCCATGAGCATTCCTCTGTACTCCAGCCTGGGTGATAGAGTGAGACTCCCACTCAAAAACAAACAAACAAAGTTGTTTCTTATGGCAAATCCCACTTCACCAGTGTTTTATTTTTTTATTTGTTCTTAATTTCAACTGTATGAAGGCAGTTACCATGAAAATGCTGTGCGGCCCACCTCATTTATAAAACCAATCACTAGGGCAAGACTAACTACAAACATCAAATTTAAAATTTGCTTGGGTTGAGTGATACAATTAATTGCGAGTGTTAAAGTGGCTCATTTCAGACTCTTACCTTAGTGCTCTCTGAAACCTCCTAGACCTTCTTAGATCACAGAGGTCTAGAAAGATGAGACATTATAGCCCAAGCTGAGTTCACATAAGACATCCAGAGCTCTTGGCTGTTGTAATTATCCTCACATCACATCAACTGGCCACTGGAGTCTCCAGTCTTCACCAGACTTCATCTTAATGTGGCATCTGAGAAAGCTCTCATCTCGATTCTTCATTCTCTTATATCTGTGACAAGCAGCTCCATGGCCAGTGCTGCCTCTTGAGTGGATTAGCTGAGCAATACTTCTATTTACCAATATTGTAAAGGGTCCTTGGATATATGGAAGGAGTCAATCAATCAATCATTTGAACAGGAAATGTTGATATCCTTAATCAAATTATTATTCCTTTTGTCAACTTAATCTGCAAAATTTTAAATGAAGCATATTTAGATTCTAAATTCAAATTGCATCTGATTCAACTTTTATTGTATTTATGGGAGGTTTTGATGTAGATGCTATATTATTTGATACAAAGTATACATGACTACTATAATGTCATCATAGATTGAGTCTTTTATCACCATACCGTCTATCTTATTAAATGCTTTTGACCTTAAATTGAGATTTGCTAACATTGAGATCATTGCTATTGTTTTTTATTTGTCTGTTTGCTTGCATATTTTTATTTGCTGGTATTCTTTGTGTCTCTCTCATTTTAAATGTTTGCCACTCTGTGCTAGAGGTGTTTCTTGTAAGCGACACAAAATACAATGTTGTTTTTAGCACAAAAATAATAATTCTATTTAATACCTAGTGGGGCACTGCAACAGAGAAGTCCTTTCTCCCCATTGGTACCTGAATTTTAGTTTTCTTCTTTTTCTGCTATGGATAAGGACGTCTCATGGATGAATGACAGAGTGTGGGCCTGGAGAATGCTAATACAGCAACGGGTCAGAGCATGAGTGACAGGGAATAGAACAAGAGTGGGAAAACATCTGGGACATGCCTCAGGGACAAGAGACAAAAAAGCCAGACAAGAAATAAGAGAGGAAAAGAGGTGAGAAGTTACATTAGAAAAAAAATTACAGGAAGGTATTGATTCAACCAAGGGCATAAACTTCGTTGAGCAGGTAGAAAAATTGACTTTGGTACTTGAAAAAGAGGTTTTGTTCTGACCTTTCTTGGTCTTGGATAAAGGGAAGAAATTCTAATCATCCTAGAGGGTCAGGCGCTGCTTCTGCAATTGGGACTTGTGACTGGTACTTTCTGGAAATGGCTTTGCTTCCTGAACAACAGAGGCGGCAAAAGCTCATTGAGAGATCTTGTGATTATGGGCATGGGGATGCGTTGGGGGAGGAAGTGACATGAGATACATTAAGATCAGTTGCACACCCTATGGATAAGAGGAATGAAGCTTGATTCTGAATCTCATCCATACATACGATTTTCTTCTCAACATGTATTCTGGGAATTGTAGAAAAGTTATTGCAAGTCAGTTTGTAGATCTTGACGTCTTCCTTGATCCATCTCCCCGTCTTGTTCTTCTTTCTCCTCTTGTTTCCATTACTAGGGTGACCAGAGTTTTCCCAGCATGGTTCTATTTTGCACCTGCTGTCCTGATGTAATCATCAGTAGTGCTCCCTGTAATTTTCTTAAGTATCCTGGCTTCATCTTATCATAGCACTATGTACTTTTCCATGGCATATCACTCATTGATCTGTATAATAACTGATTTATCTGTATCTTTCATTAGACTGAAAGGCCTCTGAATGAAGGCATCTTGTCTGTCTTATTCAATACCTAACTAATTCTGAGCCGGGCCCACTGTTAGTGCCCCCAAATGTTCATTAGATAGATGGATAAGTGCCCACAGTCCATTCAGATTCCCAAGGGTCACCCAATAGGAAATGTTTTGTGGACTGTTCTGAGCAAGATAACCGTCTATGGCCATACCACCCTGAATGCTCCTGATCTTGTCTGAACAAGATAACAATCACATAGAGAATTAGAAGATTGATTCATCACGAACTTTTCCCATCCCCACTTAGGTAAACTGATTTGTACACATTAACAAAGGCCAGCTCCCTTTGCCAACTGAATGTCGTCTGCATAAGCAGCCTAGGCCACCCACATTCTGTCGAGTCATTGTTGTATCTCAGAGCCACCATGGGCCATTGTCTGTATACATGAATTATTCCCTGGAGATGATGCTGTCTGAAAGGCCAGCAGCCTGAGAACAACAGAGGGGAGGGACAGCAGCAGGGGCACTGATGGCCAAATCTGGCTTGGCTACTCTCAGGCTTTGTGACTTTGGTTAAAGCACTTTACCTCTCTGTCCTTGCAAGAGAAAAGTCCCTTCCACTAGAATCCTTTATAATTCAGTGAGTACCTTAGGGTTCACTCATAAGTAGGAGCCAGGGATTGTGAGCAAGGATTATACAATGGCTTCTTGTGAGAAACCCTGGGAAGGGCTAGAGATGGCCTTTGGGGTTCACCACCTCTGCTTCCTCCCCTGCCAAGCCCACCTCATGCTTGGTGCTCAAAGGTGCACAGACCCCCGAAACAACCCCTGAAGCCCTGTCTGGTAGGGCCTGTTGCTCAATAGGACCTTTCTTGGGATTCTCCATTCCTCCCTGGGAGCCCTGCTAATCAACCCCGAGGTCCTGGCTCCCCTGCCCCTCCAAGGGTGAGGCAAACGTAGGAAGCATTTAGGAGTGTGCCATCCCAGGTAACCAGCCCAGTGTTCACCTAGGAAAATCTAGAGATGGCAACTGGGGGAAATTTCTGGACTGTGGTTGAGAAAGAATGCAAATGATCCTTCAGAGACGTGAGGTAAAGCCATTGATAGGGACATGCGGCAAGAGATCAGAGGGCAGAAATATTCAGTAGGGTGTGGAGAACAGCAGGCAGAGTGTGGATGCCATGATTCAGGGAAACACACAGGGGCGTGTTCCTACAGAGCAGTGGGCATGTCAAAGACCCAACTGCTGAGAAGGCCTGGAGCGCCAGTGGCTACCAAGTGTCCACATGGTCTCATGGTTGGGGTTATTTTAAGTCCAACAGAGGATTCTTGTAGATGCAGTACCTTCACTCAGAGGGCTCATTCTCTCGAACTCGGGCTCAAGCGATCCTCCCTCCTCGGCCTCCCAAAGTGCTGGGATGACAGGTGTGAGCCCCCATACCTGGCCTTATTCTCAAATGGCAGAATTTCATATGGCATGGCCAGCCAGAGAAGAGGCTATTTGGAGCCACCAAAACTGGTTCATAAGTCTCCTACTTACTTTGCCTTCCTCTGAAGCCAGTGTTACTGAGATAAATGAGGACCCAGCGAATTGTTGAATAAGATGGGTGAGAGTTCTTAGAGCTTTGTTATCTACAATGCTACCTGGAAGCTGAGGGCAACAAGCTGGTATGAGTGAAGAAGGTGTAAGTCTGTGCTTCTGAAGTGCTTCTGAAAATTCCCAGGGAATGTTGTGTTTTCAGGGGACTTAAGAAGCCACTCTCTGAAAGTCTGGGGGTCCCTCCTTTGGCAGCAACCCCCAATCAGAAATCCTCAGTGTCACAGTATCTGAGTAGCAGCTCCTAGGTAAAGGGGCCAGTCTCACCAGAATCTCTGAATAGCCAAGAAGGATAAACATGTGCCCCTGGGTTCTGGGGACATGAAAACAAAGCAGTTCCTTAAGAAATCAGAGATTCTGGTGGGACCTGGCCCCTTACCTATGCGCTGCTACTCAGATACTGTAACGCTGAGGATGTCCGGTTGGGGTCTGCCGCCAAGGGAGAGACTCCCTAGCCTTTCAGATAGTGGCTTCTTAAGTCCCCTGAAAACAGAACATTCTCTGGGAACTTGAAGGGACGTCAGTGAAACCGGGGTGGCTCGGAGAGCAGCCAGTGCCCCCCTGCCACCTCTCAGTCCTGGGATTTTAGATTCTCCCTGACAGTTTGGCAACACTTGAGGTAACAACAGCAGAGCTAATTTGTTAATCTGCCAGAACTGCATCCAACATCCTTCTGTGCACTGACACTGGAGGACTAGGAAGGCACCAGCTCTGCCACTGTTTGCCTGCTGAAACTAAGCTGTCGCGTTCTCTGTATAATTCATTTGTGCATGAAATGGCAGCTTAATAGCATAAGGAAAGCACTAAGCAGAGATCGGTGGTAAATGTCTTTTTTAAGTTCTTAAAGACAGACGCTACTTCACTCATAAAGCCCAATTTAGTATTACTTAATGGCATAAAACACTTTCCTCTGAAGTGGTACCTTCTGGGTGATTGTTGATCCCTCCACCCTCCTGGCTCCTGCTGCTGAGATGATCCATTCACCATCTCTTTGCATCTCTCTGCTCCCCATCCAGCCCAGTCATGTCCTAGCAGTTGGCACTGAGTCTGGCATCCTGTCCTTACAGGACCCCTTGCCCTCCCTCGAGGCCCACCCTCTCAGTAAGGGCTGGAGGCGCCAGGGACCAGGCTAGGCCAGGCCTGGGGCCTGAGCTCAGGAAGTAGAGACCCTGCAGTGAGCTCAGTGGGGCATCTGTAGCCAGGGAAAGAGGTTGTGAGGTAGGGGAGTTGGTCTTCATTCTTTCAGAATTGGGAAGGACTCTGCTAAAATAGCCTCTTCTCAACAGAGAGGCTGCAAGTCAAAGTGAGTTTGCTCAGGGCCCCGCTAAGTGCTCAGATGAGTCAGAAGTCTAGCGGAGTGGACTTCTAGCTCTGTGGATCGCTTTCTGGCTATCTATTGCTACAGAAGAAATTACCTTACAACACAGTGACTTAAAACAACTATCTTATTTAGCTTACAATCGTATGGCTTGGGAATTCGGGGAGGAGTTGGTTGGTCCATTCATCTCTGAATCTCACCATGTCAGGCGGAGCAGGACCCACTTCCAAGATGGCTCCTTATTCCCAAACCCAGTACCTCCTGCATCTGTCCTCGGCCTCTCTCTGCATGGCATGTCTGCATGGTAATGGTGCCTCCCCCAGGACCGCTACGCATGGCTTCAGCTTCTCACATCACAGCCTTCAAGGCTGGTACCCATGAGGGAATGTTCAAAAGCGAACATTGGAAGAGGCGCAGCCAGAAGCTGCAACATCTGTGACCCAGCCTCTGAATCCCTGAAGCCACACAGGCTGCATCCTATTGATCAAGCACATCAGTAAGTCCAGCCAGGTCTGAGGGGAGAGGAGGTGTTGACCTCGTCTCTGGATGTGCACACAGGGAGGAAGGCATTGATGGATGCCGCCTGGGAGGCACACTACCACAGTCTCCAAGTCACTCTGGTAGGACCAGGGCTGTGAGCCCCACTTGCTGGTTCTCACGGTAACCAACACACCCACACACATGCAAAGATGCATACCCACACACCCAAATACACATCTTTCCAAGAGATGAATTGTGTTAACAGTGGACGCATACTTACAGGTTTAACGGGTGCTCACAAGTTAAAACTTTCTTTAGATACAGAAAAATATGTTTGAAATGTACTTGAGCACTTTTGTATTAGCTCGATGGACTAAGATGAATGTGTCATCCTGGATGTGCAACTAGGTGCACTCTACAAACCAAAAGACTGACTGATTCAAGGACATGGCCCTAGCTCTTCAATGATAATGCCCTTGCTTGTGAACAGAAATCTTCAGGTCTCAGTCAAAGACTGAGTCAATAGTTTCTGTTGCCAGTGACAGGGTGGGAATGAGGAGGGAATTTTGAGTCCTAAGATAGAGGATTCAAAGCAGAACATTGATCTGTTGGTCACTCTGGTGGCAACTTCCACCTCCACCTTCCTTTTCTGGTTACTCTTTTCTCTCTCTTGGTGACACATAAAACAAACCCACAGGCTAACAGATCAGATTCCAAGTGAACTAGCTAAAGGCTTTCTCCAGGACTCCACATAAGTGACAACCTTCCTGCCAACATCACTTTGGAATCTTTTTATGCTGTGTATCTGCCTTTGTTCTTACCTTGACTTAATTACCAGGCATTCTTATAATATAACTTGACCTTGAAAGATACTATGCGCATGTACCCCTAATTCATTCGTTTCCCCCTTTTCTGTTAACTGTTAGTGGGTGAGGAAAGGCAAATCCAACATGGTGAAATAATCATTTGAGCTATTCTTTCTTCAATGCTTTATTCCCCAGCTAGACTGTAAGCTCCATGAAGGCAGCAACATGGCCAGTCTTGTGCATTTTCACAAAGCAGTGGGTGTAGAGTGCAGACTCTGATACATGTAGACGCCTATCAAATTGTTCTTGAATGAATGAATGAATGAATTTAACAGCATGCATCAAGCAATTGCCATATGCCAGGTGCTGTGCTGAGTTCCAGAGATGTGACAATGAGTAAGACATGGCCCCTGCTCTCCACGAGCTCAGACCACATCCACGTGAGTCTCCTTATATTTCTTGGGTGCTTCTTCCTTCGCCCCGGGGCCCCTGCACTGCTCATAAACTCTCCAACCATATGCGGGTTGTCCTTGATACAACAGCCCAGATGGTGGCTTCACCAGGCAGGATTATTTAGGGGTGATCTTCTCCCAAACACCTCCCTTCACAGCTCTCACTTAATTACCCAACATGCCTCATAAATAAAGGAGAGGGGGTGGGCTTGCCTTCGCCTTGTGAGCATAAATGTTTTCTAAATGATATTGTTCCTGCAGCTTCCGAGAGCCTCATAAACACGCCTGGCCCTGGATTTATTAGACAATGATAATCCCGCTTAGCCAGCTGGTGAGAGTCATAGCTCTGACCCCTTCCCTGGCTCCCTCCTCTCCCTGGCCTCATGCAGGGAAACTGGGGACCAAGGGTGAAAGGTCACAGAGCCTTGGAGACTGTGACTTGGGCCCAGCAACGGGCTGGCAGTGGGCGGATGCTGCTCCCAACTGACTTTGAGAACTACTGCCATTCCCCAGGACATCTGCTCCCAAAATGTTTCTAGCCAGCCTGCTCCCCAGCCAACTCCGGGAGTTCTGTGGCAGAAAACAAGTCTCAGCTGGTGTGAGGGGGCCACGCACAGCCCCGCTGCCCTCCTCTGCTTGTTTGTCCCTGCCCAGCCTCCTTAAATGACCCAGCCCACACATGCACATGCTGGGAGTCTGGGAAGATGGCTGCAGGCACCAGCCAGGGCTCCAGAATGCAAGCCAGCCCCTGCCCACCTGCCTGGCTACTCCGATTTGCAGCTTTTCTGATTTCAAACACTTCCCCTCTCCCTGCACACACACACACACACACACACACACACACACACACACACACACACTCATTTTGGCTCTGTAATTCAGATTCTCTGCCCCTGTCTGGGCTTGGAAAGCTCCCCCACTTGGCCTCAGGATCTCGGCTCATCATGACTTCTGTTTCCTGTGATTTAGCTTCCGACACTGAAACTGTGGACAGCAGATCCAGACCCTGAAGCGTCCCCTTGCCTGGTGGCCTCCTGACAGAACGGAAACCCTGGGCTTTAGAGACGGATTACTGTGACACTGAGGCCAAGTCGCCATCAGTCTTCGAGGGCACACCCCATGCAGCCTCTTTTCTGTGTGGGCAAATGAGTGCCATAGAAATATATCGCAGCCATACTGCTTCAGCCCTAAGGCCTGGTTTCATACAGTGACACATTAAAAAGAAAAACAAATCTAACTCCAAAAGCTTTGAAAAAGCAGTGCAATTTTTTTCCCCCTAAAGGTTCTAGAAGAGATGGCAATGGGAGACATATATCACATCACACAGAGAAAAGCATTCTAAAAGCCCTGTTTACTATTCTGTCTCCATGCGGTCCTACCATACCTAGCAGCAGAACTGCTGTGCAAGTTGTATACTGCACAACTCTAGGGGGCACCATTCACATTTGTAGCCCAAACAGATATATATTTATTGTAGGAATTTTCTGGAGATGCTATTAAATTGTCTCGAAGAAGGAATGGCTTCTTTCATTTTGCATCATGGTGTATGTGGGTAGGGACAGAAATATGTGGTAGCTTCTTTAAGTCCAGTTTTCTAATTTTTCCCCCCACACCTCCAGGCTGTTCTGACTCTCCTGCTTTTCTTCATCCATTTCCCTCACTCATTGCATTCTCTCACCCCCACCCACCTAGAGCTTTCCTTTGGAGACTGGTTCATGCCCTCCCTGGGCTACAACAGAGGACAGCTTAGGCTACTTCCAGGTCTTGGCTGTCCTCTGTTGTCACCATTATCCTGGAGCAGGTCTGCAGAAGCAAAGACTTCCCCTCACAAAGTGACATTGTCGTGTCTTTCTCACCAGAGACCCCCTAGAGAAGACACAACGAGACATCTCACTACCGGAGATCCATCGGTCCTGCCCTCTGCCATCCCTCCACCAGCACATCCCTCGCAGCCCAGCACATCTGGGTTCTAGAAGGGATCCACGGATGTGTTCCCAGGGGCTCCCTCGCATCTCTCTCAGAATCGTACAGTATCTCTGTGAAGCATTTCCTTTTCTTCCTCGTGAACCCAAGTCTGTCTCCTAGCAGCGAAGTTTAGACCTGCAATGGGGAAGGGACATGACACTGGCTGTCCCTAGTCCTTCTCTGAGCAAGATTTCTACACCAGCCGTCTTCTCTCCAGACAATATTTCGCAAAGTGTGGGCTTTGCGAAGGAACCACCCTAACAAAACCCCTAACCTGGGGCTACTCAGAGGGCACACTGGTCCCACCTGCCCCTTACCTTCCCAGGCCACCCTCTTCATCAACCTTCATCCCCTCCCTCTCTCCTTCCTTTCCTCCTTCCTCTCCTTTCCACTCCCTAACCCCAATTCTGACTGGAGCAGTCCCCAGAGTTCTCCCTGATTGCGGGAGGAAGAGACCTCATTGTCCCTTTCATTCTTGGATCAGAGCTTCCGGAAGTTCTGAGTCCCTACCACTGGTTTCTCTATTCTACTCGGAAGGGGGCTTGCTTTCCTGACCCAGCCCTTTGCCCCTCTGGGCCAGCCTCTGAGCTGTTGATTTCCCCTCATTTGAAGCTGGAGCCTCACCCCCCTAATGAAGTGTACTAACCCCTTCGGGGACAGGAGGTTCATGGAAAGAGAGCTCCTCCCAGAATGATTCCTGCCGGTCGCATGCTCCCTGTCTCCTGGGTCTCCTGGTTGACCAAAGTCCAAGCACTCTCTTCTGGTCATAGTCAAGTGAACCTCAACCTGGGGTACCAGAGCCTGCATCCATATGGGGGAAGGGAGCCCCCTCTCTGTGCTCCTTTCCCACCTAAGCTTCCTCTTTGCCTCCATTCTCCTAGGCTTTCCCTAAATAACACATCACAATCCAACCAAATCAATCACCCTGGTACAACAGCCTCCCCAGGGAGCCTTTTTGGAAAACGTGGTACAATCTGCCTGTCATTTCATCATCTGCCGAAGCTCAGCAGCGGAGAGAGGCAGTTGCTGTCAGCACAGCATTATGAACAATCTACTCAGGATGCAGGGGGGAGACAGGGCGGGGTGGGGGGAGTGGGAAGGTAAAGCAAACGCAGCCCTCCCCCTCAGGTTCTGCCTCCCCTGGGGCAACCTTGACTTTCTAATCTCCCTTCCCCCAGTCACACACATGTAAAGAGGCTGTGTGCCTTCCCCCAGAGAATTCCAGAACCAGAATTTAAGGCTTCATCCTCGGGGGTTGTCCTGTATATCTACTCAAGTGTCTTAGCATTTAGAGACAGAATCTTTAAGTAGGATGGAATCTTGGTGGTGGAGGCTGGGGCCGGACAGGAGGCTGAGGTCAGAATTTTCATGCGGGATCCAAAGAGGCTTGTGTTGGGATAAGCAAGTTGCTGAAGCCAAGCATAGAGGGAAGGGAGGTTGGAGATGATCAAAGGATGGGGGACCAAAAGAACCCGGAATTATCTTTTGGAGGATGGGCCCCTTGGAGTACAGGCTTCCCCCGCTAGGTAAGTGTTCTAGGAACCCAGTGGCACCAGCATACCAGCTTTCATTGTTTGTGAGAGGCTGTATTCCGCTTCTGTGAATTTTTTTTTTTTTTTTTTTTTTTTTTTTTTGAGTTGGGGTCTCACTCTGTCGCCCAAACTGGAGTGCAGTGGCTGCTCCTGGCCACTGCAGCCTTGATCTGCTGGGCTCCGG
>CAUYQG010119710.1:0-24878 GCA_963574415.1 Tarsius wallacei | reverse complement strand
ACTGCTGCCTTGACCTGCTGGGATCAGAAGATCCTTCTGCCAACCAAGTAGCTTGAACTACAGGTGCACACCCGCATGACACCTAGTTTTCTTTCTTTTTTTAATTTGTAGAGACAAGGTCTTGCCATGTTGACCAGGCTGTTCTTGAACTCCTGGGCTCAGGCAATCCTCTCACCTTGGCCTCCCAAAGTGCTGGGATTACAGGCGTGAAATATTTTTATTTTTTTGTAGAGATAAGGTCTCGCTATGTTGCCCAGACTGGTCTCAAACTTCTGGTCTCACGTAATCCTCTCGCCTTGGCCTTCCAAAGTGCTGGGATTACAAGAATGAGCTACCACACCCAGCACAACCTTAAACACTTTTATCTCTGGAATCCAACCTCCTTTCACCTCTTGCGCTGCTACCTCCCAGGCCCAAGCCTCCATCATTTCTGTCTTAGACTCTTGCAATAACCTCTTAACTTGTGTCCCGGCTTCCACCTTTGCTCCAGCAAATCAGCTAGGGTGGCCCTCTTTAAAACATTGCTCAAGACCTGTCACTCCTTTCCTCAAAACCCTTTACTGCTTCCCCATCTCACTCAGAGTGAAAACCAGTCTTTACCATGGCCTTCAAGGCTCCACATGATCTGACTATTCCATCTCCCCTGCTTCCCTCCTCGCTCGTTGCACTCCAACAATTTAGGCTCTTTGCTGTTCTTCAAATAGATATATCCAGCACATACCCATCTCAGGATCTTTGCACTTGCCATCCCAGCTACCCGGACACTTCTCCCAGATAACCACAGGGCCCACTTTCCACCTGCCTCAAGTCTTTGTTCAAGTGCCATCTTCTCAATATGGCCTTCCCTGACATCTCCATTTAAAATTGCAACCAACTTGCCCTCTCCACATTTCTCCTCCACAGCACCTATTAATATCTGATACACCATGTTTTAGCTCTACTCTGCATGCATTTTCCCACGAATACATAAGCCCCAGGAGGGCAGGGACTTTTCTGTTTTACTCTCTACTGTATCTCCAGCATGTAGAACAATACCTGGCACATCCATCAGGCACTTAACAAACATTTGCCAAATGAATAATGAGTTAATGAATAAATCTGTAATTACCTATGAATTTAAACAGAGGAGAAAAACGCCTTTACTATGAGTTCAGGAAATAGCATCCTTGTCCCTCTTCTCTCTCCTATCTTTGAAAAGCCTAGCAATTGGGAGGAAGTTCTCATCGCTCCTTATTAAGCCAGCATTCCTCGCCTCCCAGGCTTCATGGGAAAGAGGACAGACTAACTTCCAAGAACCACGGACTGATCCCCTGTGGATAAGACAAGTCACAGGGAACAGACACCAGTCTGTGACTCCAAGTGTCATCTGTATTACAGAATCTCAGACTCATGCAAGGACACAGGAACTGGGTAGTTCGATGGGGACGTGGAGGGAAAATCCAATTTATTCCAAAGTATGACTGATCCTGGATACGGATGACTACAAATTTTACTAACTATATGCCTGATCCAGGTCAGTTGGTGCACATTATCACTCTGGCGCCATAAGATAACTGTAGGCTCCTACCATCTATTTGCCAAACAAGTTCTATGTTCTATGACACCCAGGGCATGTGAAGGAACACTGAAGGAAGATGAGCAGACACATTCCAGAGTCTCATGGACCTCAGAACCCAAAGTGTTCTCTGTAGGCAGCACAAGATCAGAGGTACTTAAGTAAGAGAATGGCAAGTTTTCATCAACCCAGAGATGTGATGCTATTCCTTCAAAGTGTTCATGCATAACCCACACAAGCAAAATCTCAATGAGGCAAAAAGTGAATCACTGTTTGCCATTTCACATAGGCTATGTGCAGCTGGGAGAAGGCAACTTAAAATGGAGCCAACGAACCTCTGAGGAGTGAGGAAGACTCTCAGAAAGCACTCAGAATTGCCAGAAGCCAGTAAAATTCATAAAAACCCCTTCCACCACAGTATCTCCGAGCGTCACAGGCGGTCACAACAGATGCAGCAGGCAAACCTGCAAAACTGCAGAAACAGCACACTTCCAAGAAATGTCTGCCTCTGCATGAGTTTATCAACAGCAAGTGAGAAAAGAAATAGCTCCAACTACAGAAAAACACATGAAACACACTGGACTTGCAGAGCTTTTGAGAAACTGCAGACAGGGTTAGGGAACCTCTGCAATCTGCTTATTAGTCTTGATACAAGGAAACAGCTAACTGAATCAGCAGACAACATAAAACCAGAATGACAAAGAGAAATAAGACACAGAAGCAAGCCAGTGCCCTCAGTCACCCTCCAGCCCAGGTGAAAAGGGTGAGAAGTCAGCACCTGAGCCACAGCAACATTTGTTGAGTGAACAGCATTGATCAGAGGGTGGACATATCATACTAGAGAAGGAACACTTATAAGATTTAGGAGAAATAAATTAAATTAATAAGTGCAGGGGAGAGTTTGCACATTGAGAAGACCTTTGGGAGAGACCATCCACAGAGGTAGCAGCAGCCAACAGAACTGTAGACTGTTTTGCATTCTTTCCACCACAGATAAGGAGGGAAACCAAGAATACAATTGGAGTTTGACCAAGCAGAGTTGACAATTGGGTAGAGACTAAATTAAGCAGGGGTGACTCCAGGTGGCCTCGACAATAGGAACCCACCCACTTATAATAATTTATTTTAATGAGAAAAGCCACATGCAAATGAAGTTAATACTAATCAACAGCAGAGCAACACAAGGTCACAGGGAGGCATTTAGGAGAGTCCATGCAGCAGAAAAGAGATGTGGACTGGAGGGAAAGCTTTGACATTGTATATTAAAAGGTTCAACAGAGCCCACATGCTTGAAAGAGCTTCTTCCTACTGGGTACACCTGAATGTTCTCCTACTGGTTTGGGTGTAACTGGTGCCAAGAAGTCTCATGTATTTATTGCACCACTGAATAGAAGGGGTGTTGGACCTGGAAGCAGGGTCTCCCCTTCCCTTAGGTCTCTGTGTGAGCAAATACAGCAAAGGAACAGTGGCAAGGGAAATCAACACAGTTATATTTGCAACTTACTAGTGTGCGAGTGGTAATGCTCAAAGAGTGATTTTTCTGTATACAGAAACATACACATATGTATCCATATATTTCTAATACTAAGTTGGTCAGTCATTCACAGTTAAGTGGTGTGAGTTCTGGCTACCCCTGAACCCAGACAACGGGGTAGTAGGAGACCTTCAGTAAACACAAGTTCAATGACTGGCAGGCTGGGTGTGAGTCTGCAGCCCTGCGAGGGTTTCAGAGGCTCTGCAGCCTTACCTCTTCCCTCCCTCCTTCCCTGTGCAGCAAAACTAGAGAGGGGAGCCAGATCACTGTCTCTTTGTGTGACTTCTACACCTACAGTCCACAGGTAACTGGAGAGAGAAGGGAATGTGAAGAGAGCACCCTGAGAGCAGGTATCATGGCACTTTTTTCTCCTCATTTCCCCAGTGCTGCACAGTGCTTGCCATATAGTAGATGCTCAGTTAATAGACAGTGAAAGAATGAATGAAGGAACAAATGGACCAATGCAAGAATGACAGGGGTTTCTTCAGTGGTGCGCCTGCTTGCTTCAGTGCCATCTGAGCCTTGGCTAGAGAGGACCGATGATCACACCAATATCCTCCAATGCAACACTTCTCCTTTTAGGTTTTCAATGCATTTGTCACATCATTTAGGTGAGTCCACACATATAATTGAAACATATCACTCTCAAAGTCCCGCCAGGGACACCAGCCACTGCAGGACCGGTGCTGTAATTTCTAGAGGCGCCTGGATAATCTGAGTGGCACGGCCTCAAGGCAACCTTCATGTCTCAGATGAGAAGTGACTGCACCCGTCAACCCTGCCTCCCTCCCTTCCTTCCTGCCACCTCCCACAGCTGCTAAGCATCCCAGTGTCCTCCAGGGTTTCTGGGTCACATCTAACCCCTGGGCTTGCTGGGAGCACACTGTTCCTTGGGACTTCTTTGCTGCCCTTTCAAGCTTTAGCATAATAGCCTGTGACTTTTCTGCAAAGCATCAGTCCTGCCTTGCTCAACCTGTATGGGAATGGGTTCAGGTTAGCAGTGGACATTTACTTAAGAACCTACTTGTACAGCTCTACACATCCTTGCTCTTTGGGCATTACAACTGGTTGGCTCTCTCCTGGGACATACCATTTCCTTTCCCTCCAGTGTAAATTATATCCAGGGCTCCTTCTCAAGAGTGTTTTATAGAAGCCACTGTGTGCCACACCTAATAAGTTTTATACAGGTAGAACCAGGTTTAAGAGATCAAAAGAAGAACAGAAAGAAACAGAGAGTACCTTAAGGTAAAGGTGGGTGGTAGGGGTCACACCTAAGAGGGATGATCATTCCAAAGTTATCTGCCTTGGAGTGGGCTGACTGCACTCAGGAAAAGGCACAGTTCTTTGTAAGCACCTGCCCAGACCACTTGGCCTACCTAGGCTCCGTGTACATCAAACCACACACCTACCCCTACCTCTTTTTGTTTGCTTATTTGTTTGTTTGTCTGTCTGGAGGTAGGTCTCACTCCATCACCCAGACTGGAGTATAGTGGCACCACAGCCTCAAACTCCTGGGCTCAAGTGATCCTCCTGCTTTAGCCTCTCGGGTAGCTGGGACTACAGACGCATACCCTCACATCTGGATAACTTTTATCTTTATTTTTAGAGATAGGTTCTCACTATGTGAGCTGGCCTGGAACTTCTGGCTTCAAGCAATCCTCCTCCCCCAGCCTCCCAAAGTGCTAGGATGATAGGCATGAGCCACCACACCCAGCTACGTCTCATTTTTGAACTTAGAATCTTCACCATACCTTTGATATCTTATTAACATCAGACTCTGAAGCAGAAGAGGCTTCACAGTGACCTTGTCTACCTTCTGTCCCCATACAGGAATCCCCAACACCCCTGACAGGCATCTAGACAGCCTTGTCTTGTGCACCAACTCAGAATCTTCCAAACATGTCTGATGTATGAATTGCCAGGGGCACTTGTAAAAAGCACAGTTCACCAGACATACAAAGCTATATGAAATCAGGCTCTCCAGAGAAAAGACCAAGGAACCTGAATTTTTAGCAAGCATCCCTGGTGAGTCTTACAAAGTAGCATGTTTCTTACATGGATTTAATGCTGTAGTTCTTGACAGAGGCTGCGTAGTAGAGTTGACTAGGAAGCTTTAAAAAATAACAAGTCAATGACAGGCCCTCAACCCCAGATATTCCTACTTAATTAGTTTGGGATGGAGCCAAGGAGGTATAATTTTTTAAAGCTCCCAGCTGATTCCACGGTGCAGCCAGGGTTAAGAATTACTATAATAGCTTCCCAACATGATGGTAAGCTCTTTGAGGATAGCAACCAAGAAATCTTCTTGTGGTTAGGACTCCTCGCTATCCCCCACAACAGTGTCAAACCAACACACTCCATAATTATTACGTTAACCTGATTTAACTAGTTTGTTCACCCAGCTAATAGCAGGTGCAATTTCCTAACTGTGTTAAGAAACTGCCCTTCAATCAGCAAGAGGCCAGACAAAAGAGAAATAAGACCCGCTAAGACGTCTCATGGCTGAGTCTCCGCCTCCTATTCCAACACCCCCGTATCTGCTGCTCTCCTTGGCCCCAGACTAACCAGACCAAACAAGCTCAGAAGCCTTACTCTAGGTTCCTTCCCTCCTCCTCCCCACCCGACCCCCCAGCTCTACTCACATTGTACAGCACGGTGGTCCACCCTTCCATGGTAATGCACTGGAAGACAGTCAGCACGGCGAAAAGGATGTTATCAAACTGTGTGATCCCGTCATTGGGGCCGATCCAGTCCTTGCATTCGTAACCAGCTGGGCAGCCCTGCACGCCACACGGGTGAGGGGGGTCAAACCCTTCTAGAATACCTGCAGACACATTTGGAGGGTGGGAACCAATCACACAGTGTTTCCCACGAGTGAGAAATGACCCCAGGAAACCCCAGGCATGCCATTCTCTTTCCCACAGAAAGAGGCTTGCCCTTCCTCATGCGCCTCTCCTCTCCAGTCTCTCCACCCCTCCCTGCTCACATGCCATGTGCTCAACTCAACGTGTCCCAGACTTCTGTGAAAATAGAGCCTCCCCTCCGCATGGTCTCCACTTGCTTCAGGCTTTATCCTCTCCCCTCACTTCATTCTACAGTACCACAGGGATTGACAGGACCACATCACACAGAAGACTCTACAGTGAAGGGAAAGTGGAGTTTTCTAACTTGAGACTCCAGGATAAGCACTAGATTATTCCTGTGTTTCTCGGGGACAGTCCCTTTAGTGGATCTTAACTCCTTGTTTTTCCAGCATGGATTCCTGGTCTTGAAAAAAAGGTAAAAATAAAAAACAGAAATCCAAGGTGGAAGGTGTCCTTTGAAGACTCTTTTCATAAAAAACATGGTCCCTATTTGGGATTCCTCAGCCTGTCCCCCATCCCCCTTCCTCCCAGGATACTCTCGACTCAGTTTGAAAAGCACAGGACACAAAGAGATGAGAGCCTGAGGTTTGTGTACCCCACCAATCTCCCAAACACACTTGCCAAGCCAAGCTCAGAGGTCCCTCAGTTCTTCCACCTCCCATGTAGGTCAGAACAGAGTTAGGAAGAACAGGAGAAGGAGCCTGGAGGGAGCGGGTCTCCACAGATCCAAGTATGATCCAAGTATGACTCTGGACTCCTTGGTCTTACTAAAGTCATCGTACAAAGGGTATTCATTCAGACAGATGGCTTCTTCCTTTTTTTTAGAGACAGGTTTCTCTGTGTTACCAGGCTGGCCTCAAGTGCCTGAGCTCAAGTGATCCTCCTACCTCAGCCTCCCAAAAGTAGCTGGAACTACAGGTACAGTGCCACCATGCCCAGCTCAGACAGATCACTTTTGAAGTACATTCTGATAGCCCTCTACCCTGGAATGGGGCAACTGAGACAGTCTATTTCAAATCTTCCAACTACCTATTTGCTTTACAATGTAAAGTGTGGATCTCTAGCCTAGGATGGTTGTGCTTCAAAAGGCTGCTGAATAGGAAGTTTCTGATTTCTAACTCCGGGGATGGGATAGGACATACTTTTCCAGCCAGCCTCCAAATGCCCTGAAATTACCCCAGTGAACAAAGGGGAAAGGAAGGAAGAAAAGAGAAGACAAAAAAGAGTGACCATACCTGAATTGTTCATGAAGCACGCTCGATGTAACTTTCCACTATAGAACTCCAAGCCAATGATAGCAAACATCAGGATGGCAAAAAAGAGCAGAAGGCCGATCTGCAGAAGAGGCACCATGGCCTTCATGATGGACTTCAACACAATCTGCAGGCCTAAAAGGAAGAACAGAGGATGACTGACGCAGCCCTCCCTCAGCACTATCTGACAGGGCAGGGTTTACCTTGTCCTGGGAGGAGAAGGGCAAGCCTTTGGGGTAAAGAACCATTGGTCTTAAGATGACAAAGGTAATTCCCAAAGAGATAATCAGGACATGTCAAGCCAAAGACTGTCATGACCCCTTCCCCCAGGGAGTAGTCCCTCTTCCTCACCATGCTCTGACCAGGCCTACTACCCTTCTTTCATTGGTCTCAACCATGTTGTCTTCTGTATTCCTCTGATAGACTACATTTATTAGAATGTGCTCCTTTCTGAAAGAAAAATAGGCCTATCTGTGCTGCTGCAAATCCTACAAGAGCTGGGACAAAGTGCATCTTCCCATTTGCCTTATCTCAGGCCCAGCTCTCCCATCCACTGTTGGAGGATCACAATTAATATAACCACTATTCAAAAAATGCCACAGCCTTTGACCCAGGCATTGCACTTCTAGGATTCTAGCCTAGAGATCTGAATAAAGGTTTAGGTAAAAAACACATTTATAGTTGGAAAACACCTGGAAATAACCTATTTTTATTTTTTATGTTGTCCATCAACATAAAAATGGCCAAATAAGTCACGACACATATAAGAATTTTTAATATTAGGAAAGTAAAATGCTTGTTTCAGAATAGAAAACTACATATACATAATGATTCCAATTATATATTATATTAAAATGAACAGGGGAAAATGAATGAAAAATATATTATTTCTGAGTTATAGGAAAATGAGTACTTTTTCTTTATTGATATTTTATGTTCTACATTTTTCACAAAGACCTCTCATTACTTTTTTTTTTTCTCTTTTTTTTTTTGAGTCCGGGTCTCACTCTGCTGCCCAGGCTGAAGTGCGGTGACACAATCGTGACTCAGTGCAACCTCGACCTCCTGGGCTCGCGTGATTCTTCCACCTCAGCCTCCCAAGCAGCTAGACTACAGTAGGCCTGTGTTACCACACTGGGCTCTTCTTGTATTTTATATATTGCCTAGGCTGGCCTCAAACTCCTGGGCTCAAGCAATCCTCCTGCCTAGGCCTCCCAAAGTGCCATTGTCTTTTAAATCTAATAACTTTTTTTCTTTTTCTTTTGTTTGAGACTGGGTCTCGCTCTGTCATTCAGGCTGGAGTACAGTGTCACAATCACAGCTTGCTTCAGCCTTGAACTCCTGGGCTCAAGCAACCCTCCTGCCTCAGCCTCCCAAGTAGCTAGGATTACTGGCATGTACCACCACACCTGGCTAATTTTTTATTTTTATTTTTTTGTAGAGACACAGCCTCAGGATATTGCCCAGGCTGGTCTCAAATTCCTGGCCTCAAAGCAGTCCTCCCACCCCAGCCTCCCAAAGTGCTGGGATTATAGACATGAACCACTACACCTGGCCAAAAAAGTTAAATTTAAAAATGAAGTGTTATGCCAGATTGCTGCATCTCCACTATTTATCACAACTGGGACTTTCTCTTGTTGTTTATCCCAAATTCCCTAGACCCAGATCCAGCTGAGAATACATCAATAAAGTTCTCAGTGGAGCAGAAAGAAGAATGGCAGACGCTCACTTGGTATCCCTGACACGAGCTTCAAGGGTCTCAGGACACGCACAGCCCGCAGGGTCCTCAGGTCCACATGGGTGTTGAAGTGGGTTCCCGCGGTGGCCAGGATGCTGCAGAGAGAGACACAGAAGGGTCAAGGTTACCACAGTCTGGCTTCCTCCTCCTTCCCATGAGGGAAGCTGGGTTGACGCAGGATCAGCCTGAAAGTACACAAAGCTGGCGCCAGCTGTATGTGGGCGCACCTGAGCTTGGGTGAATCACCAGTGGCTCCAAGTGGAATTAAATTTAGCCATCTGGGTTTCACTCAGCAAAGAAGGAAAACTTATCATCATACCAGAAACCTGCTTCCCAGCCCTGAGCAAAACACAAAGTCCCCAGCATCTGTCCCATTCTGTCCCCAAACCTTGTCCCCTATTCCTCTCTCTGTCTCTTCCCAAACTCCTTCCCCTCTTTCCAATCTACCAGGTCCTCATATTTTTTATTTTAAAATTTTCTTTGCTCCCCGTCTCCTATCTTTCAGGATTTTAACTACAATAAAGAAGTAACTCACTTTTTCCACTTTGACACTTAGAATGTTTACCAAACAAATCAATTACATTGAAGCTTGTAACAGGAGAATAACTCTGATGGTCTTCATATAGTATTACTATTTTTATAATTGCTTCAAACCACTCTCTGACCTGGATTGGGTTTCTTTGTTTCCATTCGTCTACCTTCCACAGCTATATCCAGAAACACACACACACACACACACACACACACACACACACACACACACATCTATAAGCATCCTATTAGATTGTGTACACCAAGTACTTTGTCTTGAGGAGACCACTTATTTCATGTAGTTGACATTGCAGGTACTTTGGGGAGACGAGGACACAAAAGTATTTATAAAAGGCACAGCAGAAGACTAAGAGTTAGAAGAGCAGGTTTAAGTCTGCCTCATTTGCTTGAGAACTGGGTGACCTGACACAAGTCACTCAACTTCCACAAGCCTCACTTCCTCATCCACAAAATGGAGGAGTCTCCTAGCCTAGGTATAAAAATAAAATGACATGGTATTAAATATTAAGAGTGTTCTGTAAAGCATAATGCACTTAATAGATACGTCTAACACAAAGATGAATAATATTAATTAAACAAAATGTGAATTCAAAATTTACTAATTTTATTTTTCTTTCTGTGAAGAAAGCTATTTTGTCCCTCATAACCTCTCCAGAATAATCTCAGCCATCTAAAATGATTGTCAAATGAGTCATTCAGAAAGTTGGGTTTTCTATGTAGTCAAAAGGTGGCAAGAATGGTTTATTTTGTTAAATTATTTTGGGGGGAACCTCTCTGAAATATTTCAAGTACTAAAGAAGGTGCCTTCAATACCTGCATGTCTTCAACACTGGAAAGAGAACTTGCATGAAAGTTTATACCATATGGCTGGCCCTAGGAAGCAGGTGTAAGATCAATACATACAAATAATACAGATCCAGGACTATGTAATCATATGAACCAAGAAGTGCTGACCAATAACCAAGTATTTGGTTTTATGTGGTAGTATATTTCCCAACACTAAAAGTATTCAAGAGCAGTCTGTAGAACTATCATTAAGAAGCAGAGTACTCGCATATTGGGTTGAAGATTATTTAAATGACCAACAAAGAGTTCTTTCAACTTCAAGATTCCATAACCATATGTTTGTGCTACCTCAAAATAAGAACCAGAAAGAAATCCAGCTCTCATGAAGAATCTCAGGCACTAAACAAACTTTCCAAGTCTCCATCTCTCCCGACCCAAACTTCCATCCCATCATCTGAAAAGGAGGGACTTAGAGGAACAGAGTCTTCTATGCTGATTTTGACTCCATCTTCAAGGCCATAGAAAAACATGAAGGAGGGGGTGATATCATTTCTAATAAGCAGGGAAAAACTAAAGAGAAAAAAAAAGAGCAAGGAGAAACATAGAGAACAGAACTGAAAAACATGACAGAAAAAGAAAAAAAAATAAGGGAAAGAAGAGAGAGATGAAGAGAAACTTCAAGGATAGGGCAGTGATGGTGGACCTTGGAAAACCAGGACCACTGTTTTGCTAATTCATGTATAAAGGTAAGAGGCGCAGCACAGCCTCCTGCACTGCCCGGGTGGGAGATGCTCCTTTCACTGTTTTCCAGACACAGTGTGTGGAATCTGCCCTGCTCAGAAATGAGAGTTCTGTTTCCTAGGATACTCAGATCCACCCAAGATGCTCTTTCATATCATAAAAAGGCTTCTTGGAAATGAAAATCTCCTTTCTAGCCCTGAGTATAACAGATATGTTTCAGAACATGGAGGGAGAAGCAGAAAGACAAAATTAAAAGGCAAAGAAGGCTCAAATGCAGAGAGAAAGAGAACATGGCAGAAGGAAAGAGGAAAGATGACAGGAGAGAGAGGTAAAAGAAAATGTGAGGCATAAACAGGAGAGGAAATAAGAAGAATCAAAACTGGTGGAGAAGCAAATATCAGAGAAACAGGAATGCTCTCATGGGAAAGAGAATGAAAGGAAACTTGAGAGAGAGAAACCACAATCTGGTATTTGTTGCAGGAACCTCCCACAGCCAGCCACAAGGCATGCTCATGCTTGGGTCACCAAGTCAGCCCTTGGCTGAACCTCCCTGTGCCCCACATTCAACCAAGTCCAGCCAAACTACAGCCAGGGCCACACAGCTGGTGGTCTCGTGCTGTCCTGTCCCTCAGAATTTTCTTCTTCTTCCTCCCAGGCAGGAGGGCTATTGACTAGGCCTTTAATTGATGCACACTGGCCATAGGCTGCCTCCAAACTCCTACTGTTCAAATAGTCCTTGAGGGCAGGAATAACAGTTTGGTTCCTCTGTCCCCTTGTTAGAAGCAGGAACAATGGGGTTCATAGAGGAAAAAGACAATTAAGGAGAAGAGCCCTTCTCTGTGCTCCCACAGCATGTCTACCTCCATTACCGCCCTAACCATGTCCTAGAAACATTCTGTGATCTCCTCTGTTTCTCTCACTGGATCTGAAGTGCCTCTCATGGAGATACTGTCATACTCATCTCTGTATCCCCAAACCTAGCCTGGTGTCTGGAAATTGAACTTGAATGGCACTAATGAAATTAATAAGTTTGGGCTAGGCTCGGTGACTCAGCCTGTAATCCCAGCACTTTGGGAGGCCGAGGCGAGTGGATTGCCCGGGCAACTTGGCAAGACCTTGTCTCTACAATAAATCCAAAATTAGCCAGGTGTGGTAGCATGCACCTGTAGTTCTGCCTACTTGGAAGGCTGAGGTGGAAGGATCGCCGGAGCCCAGCAGGTCAACGCTAGGTTGACCGTGAATGTGCCACTGCACTCCAGCCTGGGCGATGGAGTGAGACTCCGACTCAAAAGAAGAAATTAATAAGTCTGTTGAAGTAGAGAATAAAAAGAGAGAAACAGCACAGAAATCCTGGCACTTGCTAATGAGAAGGGTAGGGTGGCAGAGCTGGGGTGCTACTCAGACACACGTGTGTTTGAGTGTACAGGAGGTGCTGGGACTCTCCTCAAGATTCAGAATCTAGTGAGGAGCTTCTATGGTACTTCTAAGATTCCTGCTCTTGAGCAGATCCCACAGGACAGAGTCTATCTAGTCCTCAATAGGAGAGTTAGAGAGAGGGAGGAAAGGGCAAAGATTCAAAAGGTAGGCCAGGCATGGTGGCTTACACCTGCAATCCCAGTGTTTTGTGAGGCCGAGGTAGGAGGACTGTTTGAGCCCAGGAGTTGAAGACCAGCCTGGGCAACACAGCAAGACCTCGCCTCTACAAAAACCCAAACAAAAAAGCTAAAAAAAAAGACTCAAAAGTTGAAGATGTCCCCTTCAGCAAAACCTAAGTATTAAAGTATGAAACCCATATTGAAGTATAGGCTTTGGTTAACTTAATGAGCAGGTTGGGACTGGTACATACCAGGCCTTACGCAGAAAGCTAGGAGAAAAAGTGAACGGCAGGATATGGACCTTGACCCTCAGGCTAGCATAAGTAGACAGACACAGAAAATAAATAATTATAATGCTCTGTGAAGTGTCATAATAGAGATGTCTACAAAGTGCTATGAAAATGTTAGACTGCAGTAGCAAATGCAGAGCACTTACTGTTTGCGAGCATTTTTGCATGTTGTCTCCTTCAATCTTCAAACATGTCCTAATATTGCTATTGTCTCTATTTCATGGAAGACAAAACCAAGACTTAGAAAAAAATTAAACTGCTAATAAATGCCAAAAGCAGGAGTTAAAGTCAGTTCTCTGCTGATATCAAAGCTAATCCTTTCCCCACGCCACCATTTTGTTGTGCAGTATCTTCCCAGGGTTGGTCAGAACCACTGTTCCTCAGTCCCACGTGTCGCTAATAGTTCCAATGTCACAGTTTTGGTCCCCAAATGAGCCAGTGAACTTGATTCCCTAAATTCAATGCTACCCCCCTCTCCACCCCCAAAGACAGTGTCTTGTTTTGCTGTCCAGGCTGGAATGTAGTGATGCAATCATAGCTCATTACAGCCTCAAACCTCTTGGCTCAAGTGATTCTCCTACCTCAGCCTCCGGAGTAGCTAGAACTACAAGTATGTGTCACCATGCTCAACTTATTTTTTAAAATATTTTTTTTTATAGAGATAGGGTCTCACTATGTAGCCCAGGCTGGTCTCTAACTCCTGATCTCAAGTGATTCTCCCACCTCAACCTCCCAAAATGCTGTGATTACAGGTGTGAGCCACTGAACCCAGCCAATTGCCTTCCCTCTAGGCCACAACCACCAGATGCCACTGACTTGCCACAGATCCCTCTCAGGATTAGCAGAGGGTGAGGATCCTTGCACCTCTCCTAATTGCTAAAAGAATCGGTTTACTGACAGGCAATGATCGCTGCAACATTCCTACAAACACACATGGAGAGACACACACGCCACAAAATCAGAGTGAGGCCACTGAGGATAAGTCCAATTTTAAGTTAATAAAAGCCTAAGCTCTCCACTATCCCAAGAGGCACATGCCTGTGCTCTTTAGGAGCAGAAGCTGTATCTTCCATTTCTTTTGCCACCAGATGCACAGAGCCTGGTGGAAAGCTCTGTACACTCAGGAGCGCTTAATTCCTACTTTACCCCTGAAGCAGAGGACAGTTGGAGAGCACACTCAGCCCTCTGGCCAGCACAGTGCTCATGTTCTGCACACAGTCAGGTACCACAGCTGTTTTCTGTTGGATGTCATGGTTCAGCCCAACCTCAAATGTCTTTACTTTCACTTGTCAGCAAGTAGGAAAAGAATGGAGATTGATAGGATGCTAATGACATGGCACAAGTCTTTCCCGTCGTGGTCACACTGCAGTGGCACGGCAGAAGAGAAGAGGGAAGTATGCTCTGCTCAGGGAGAACCCAATCACCTCTCCCCAAGTCAGTCACCCAAAGAAGCTTTCAACCATGCATTCCTTTTGACCTTGAGATTCTTCGTTAGCTCACTCTGTCACCCAGGCTGGAGAGCAGCAGCACACTCACGGCCACCACAGCCTCAACCTGCTGGGCTCAGGTGATCCTTCTGAAGCCTTCCAAGTAGCTGGACTACAGACACGTGCCACTATGCCCAGCTAATTTTTTGATTTATTGTAGAGATGAGGTCTCACCAAGTTGCCCAGGCCGGTCTCGAACACCTGGGCTCAGGCAATCCTCTCACCTTGGCCTCCCAAAGTGCTGGGATTATAGGCATGAGCCACTGCACCCAGCCTACAGCCTCTTTTTACAGGCATATTCTACTGTACACATCCACACCTGAAAATACCTGAGATCAGTAGGTGTAGCTTTAGAGTTGCCAGATAAAATGCAGAACACACAGTTAAATTTGAATTTCAGATAAACAACAAATAAATGTTTTAGCGCAATATCTATATAATGCATGGGATGCTCACAGTTGATCTGAAATCGGAAATTCAAATTTAACTGGGTGTTCTACAGTTTCATTTGCTGAATCTGGCAACTACACTTAGATGGTGACCAGAAAGCAGCAGGTAAAGAGCTCCCCTCTTAACCTGCCCCCAGACCTAAACCTAGTTGCAAATTCTCTTCTGAGAAGAGACACAAGCCGTGGGTCTTTTAGCATTAGGCCCAGGATTGCCTCCTGAGCTCCAGAAATTACCTGTTTGCCTCCACCCTGATAAATATCAAGCAAAAACTTCATTTGCTTTGGAAAGACAAGCTGTTCATTAGCACCTGTGGGAAAAGGCTGACTAAAGTTAGCAAAGGGTGTTAGGTGTCTGTCCAGCCCCTAATAGGAGGAGGCCATGAGAAGACAGGAGGAGGTCTAATTCAAGGTGAAGTCCCAACACAGGGTTGAGTTGGTGTATCACTCCCACGGTTTGCCAGGTCCAAAGCATTCCATACTTTGCTTGGTTTCTTCATCTCTCTCACCACTTTACCTTCAGTGAGACACCAAAGTCTCATGCCCTGCCTTTAAAGTACCTCTTAGATTCACTTCTTAGTCTTCAGCCTCCCTGCTCCCTGAAATGCCTCTCCCTTGCCTTTCCTCCCCTCAGGACCCAGATGGCATTCTACCTTCTCCTTGGCAAAGGTCTACAATCAAAAGATAACAGAACTAGGATGTTAAGAAAGTGTAAAGCGTATGCTCTCTAGTCTTACTGGTTTCACATTCCAGTTCTGTCACCTATTCTAGCTATCTGGCCTCATGCAATAGCTACATTGAGCTACAGTGTTCTCCTCTGTAAAATGGGGATAGTGCCTTCCTTAAAAAGTTGATACAAGGACTAAGAAAGCTAACGCCTTTAGAGTTCTTCACATAGTGAGAACTGCTTTACCATGTAGGTTCCTGGTCATAAACAACAGAAACAGATTTTAATTGTCTTAAACTGTAGACCCACCTGCTCCCTCCCCCCCAAAAAGGTACATTGAGAAGATATAAGGAGCTCACAGAATTAAAAGGATACAGGAAGACCAGGCTAGGGAGACAGGAAAGCAGGAAACTTAATGTGGTAGGGATAGCCAGGTCTTAATCCAAGGAATCTGTGATTGTTCCCTGATATGGCAAAAGGGACTCTGCAGATGGGATTAAGGATCTTGAGATAAAGAGATCATCCTGGATTATCCAGGTGGGACCTAAATGCAATCACAGCTGTCCTTGAAAGAGAAGGCTGAGGACGATTTGGTAGAGAGAGAAGACAATGTGAGGCCTGAAGCAAGATACTCTACAGGTGGCTTGGAAGATGGAAGAAGGGCTCAAGAGCCAAAGAACACAGGAATGCAGCTCTAGAAGCCGGGAAAGCTAAAGAAAAGAACTCTCTCCTAAAGCCTCTGGAGAGGAGAAAGGGAAGCACAGCCCTGCTGACCCCTTTATTTTGGTCCAGTGAAACTAATTTTAGACTTCAGACCACCAGAACTGTAAGAAAATAAACAGGTGTTACTTTAAGCCACCAACTTTGTGGTCATTTGTTACAACAGTCACAGAAAACTAATACACCTGGCAAAGGTCAGCGATTCCAAGAAGTCTGATTATAGACCTCTGTGGATATTACTATGAATATAAACATCACTGTCCTAGTGTCGTAGCGTCACTAGCTGAAAAGTCAGGAGGGATGTATGTGGTTGAGCTTAAGTCCCCCTGCACTAATCCCCCACCACTTCTAAGGTGAGCAAGACCCCCACTAAGAGCACCCATAATAAAAGATTAACCCAAAAGAGATATCACAGGCCGATGGGAAAGCTGAACGAGGGAGAAGTTTAAAAAAACACACACAAAAACTGTCTACTACAGCCAAGCTCATAGAAAATACCTCATTAAAAGGTGCTGCAGAGGAAGACGAGAAACAACACCTGTATCGATTTCCTCGTCTGTTAAATTAAGTGGTCAGCTAGAGGGGCCTCTCAAACACCAAATACCTCCTGGCTCTAAGATCTTGTGAGCCACAGCCTATCCAGATGATGCTGTGCTCCTGCAGCTCACACCAAGCTCCCCTTTCTCTCAACATCCAGAGAGCCGCTCCACATTTAACTCCTGATTATACACTGCTCTCCTGTCTAGAACATAAGTCTGATTGTTAATGACAATTACTTGGATCCTCATAACTCAGTTTAAAACCTGCTCCTTGATGGGAGAAACTGTCTTCCACATTTACACAGGCTACGGCCCCTTCCCAAACCACATGCAACAACAATACTCAAGAAATGCCCCTGACTCAAGGATAAGTGGGTGCTAAAACATTTCTAACTAGAGCAGGTCAGCTGAACTCATCCAAGGAGTGGTGACTGGGCCTGTGACACCTACATAACTGAATATTCAGATTGAGAGAAAGTTCAACCACAAGTGAAAATAATTACGATTTATCAAAAATATACCGAATTACACATACATAATGTTTTGCTATCCATTTCTTTTAAATACATTACTGAAAGTGTGATTTAATTTGGGAATCAATTTCTGGAGATTTGACTTCATTAAAAAAAACTTCCTGTATATTAAATTATTCACACAGAGACAGTTCAAAAACAAAAAATCAATTTGATCAAAACATATCTGAGGAAGAAAGATGAGGCTGGAGGGGACAATGGGGGAACAGATGTCAGGCCCAGCTCAATTCTTAGTGTCTGCAATCTGCCTCTTCCTCCCCACCTGCTGTGCTGAGGTCTCATGATGCCATCAGGCTAGTTCTGCCCCAGAGCCCAGAACTCACTCTACAACCAACTGATATTGATGGAACATACTCCATATCACAGGCACCAGCATTATGATAGACAACAAGATGGCAATCATCTATCCTCATGAAACTTAATGAAAGAGACATTGTTAAATGGATCACGACTACAGGAGGAGGAAGGTCAAGGAAGGAAGCTTCACAGGGGAAGTGGCATTTGAGCTCAAAGGTGAAGCAGGATCAGGCCAGAGGAAACAATGTAGGAAGAACACCCCAGATGTAGGGAAAGGCATTTGCAGAAGGCCCAGAGGCAAGGAGATCGGCATATTGGAAAAACTGAAACAAGGCAGGTGTGGCTGGAACCTAGCAAATGAGAGAAGAGACTTAGAAATGTCACAGAAGGAAGGCTTTATAAGCAATGTGAGGGGGTTGGGCCAAGCCTGGCAGTGTTCAGAGAGCTCCAGGCTTAAATTTGATGATGGGAAATCAAATTAACCACACTGCTTCTCTGAGCTCAAAAAAATGTCCCTGACTTAACCATGGACCTCTTATCTTCTCCCCAAGCCCCAGCCGCTAGGACTGGAAGTTCACCTTGGTCTCTGTACCTGAATTAATGTCACCTTCTAGCCCCAGAGATCCTTCCCAGGGCTGCTGCTGCTGTCTGCCTCCTCTATAGCAATCTTCCCTGATAACAGGATATCCACTATAATGCATTCTGGGGAGGTTAGTCCCCTCTCCAGACCCCCATGAGTGAATCTAGATTAGTCTAAGCAAATCATCCATTGTCCTGAGTAGTGACTGGTTTAGGAATGGGCTGTTGGCAGGTAAATGAAATTTAGGCAACTGAGTTAGAAGGGAAAATACACTCTGGGGTTTCAATTGATCTATGGTATAGAACAAAAATCAAAGCATATAAAGCAATTATTTTCAAACCTTTTTGTGCATATATTTCATTGTAGAAAATATATTTTATATCACAAGCCAGAATACATATGTATACATAAAATTATATAATGTCTCATAAAACAATACTTACTCTATGTGTGATGTACTCATATTTTCTTCCATTCTTATGTTAATTTCATGAGTCTCTAAATGGAGTTGATCCACAGTTGGAAAAACCTAAAAGTCTCTAAAGAGACTTTTCTAAAGAAGACAAGACAGACCAACATGATGGCTGCTTTAATAGCACCATGCAGCCTCTAGGTGTTTTCCCAGAATCATGAAACTGCTTGCGGGAAACATTTTGCTGTGCTTTTCCAAGAACCGCAAACATAGCATTCTAGAAGAGAACCTATTCCCTTATGATACCTAAAGTAGCAACATTTTGCTGTCCTCCAAAATGGAAATTTTTTTTGTTTCTTTTATTTGTTTTTTGGCTTAGTGGTATGTATTACTCAACATCTATGGCTCTTAGTTAACTTACAACCAACCAAATTGGAGCATAAGACTTTCTTCTAAGATCATAGACAATAAAAATGGTAACTAAGAAGCCCTGATATTTCTTGGAAGGATGGGAAGAAGGGTAGGGTCAACCTGCACTTTCCAAGCTCTGTGCCATTTCTAGGAGGGAAGAAGTGGTTCTATATTTACCACAAGTAAAGCAGCCCTTTTTGGAATTTAAAATGGGGTTCCCAATTAAATCTCAGAGGAGTCTTAGTGGGTATGAAGTGGTCCCAAAATATGCCTTTTGATGAAAAGAAAAATCATAGCCTATAAAACCTCTTTCTTTCCCTACCAAAAGAAAGCTCAATAATCAAACTATCACACCAAGGAGAAGAGGCCATATTGACATTTGGGAGCTGACAATTCTTGGCTGTGGGGAGCTACCCTATGCATGGTAGGATATTTAACAACATCCCTGGCTTCTAACCACTAGAAACCAGCAGCAACCCTTCTGCAAACTGCCCCTCTACCCTTGCCCTGTTACAGCAACCAAAAATGTCTCCAAACATTGCCAAATGTCCTCTGGGGTGCAAAAAATCACCTCAAGATGAGAACCGCTGTCATAGGAGACCCTCTCACACAGAGGCTCCCTCAAACTGAGCAATGCTTAATAGTCTGATGACAGGCAATGGCCCGAGCTTCGCAATGAGTCCAGAACCACGCTGAGAGAAAATACATAGCCCCTCTTACTGCCTTCTTCTTGAAACACCTCTGAGAAGCATCAAGCTTGATCCCAACATGTCTCCAAAGGAAGCCTTAATCCAAAAGTACAGTTCCCCAAATAATGCCAGATGAAGAATACAGGAATGCACCAAGAAGGGTTTTATTTGCTTAACCTCCAGATAACAGAAGCAAACACCAAGTTCCTACCAATGGTCCTGGGTTTCTTTCTCTTTTCTGAGACAGCAAAGAAAAACGCCAAGAGATGTGGAGAAACTTTATAATTGTCATTCAGGCCCAGGTAATGATGACAAAAAGGAAAAGGAAAACATCTCACTGCTGTTTCACAGTTTATACAGCTGTGTTCCATACAGGTACCACTATCGCCATTTTCTAAGTTTGAGGATTAAGCCTCCGAGAGAGAAACTGGCTAGTTCAAGGACACTGAGATAGTAAATGGTCAAACTGAGATTCAAACCCAGAAATGTAGATTCCAAATTCGGAGTGCTTTCAGTAGCTACAAAAGATAATGGCTAATAGCTAGAAATATATCCCAAAGGCACATATATTTGACAAATACTTTCTCTAGGATAGCCACAGAGTTGCCTCTCTGCGGAGTCTTAAGGTGTCCTGTGATTGCAGCATCATATGAATGCTACCCAAAGTGTGCTTCAGAGAGTTGGCAAAGGAGAATTGCCGGAGAGGGAAATCCCACATTATAAGAACTCACTAACATAAATACATGTTCTTTGAGTTGTTTTTCTAGTGGTGGTGAGGGATTTCTGTTGATCCACCACCCACACACTTTCTCTTCCCAGGTCCCTCTTAGGACCAGAAACAAGCAGTTGTGAGATGACTAGTCAGGGACAGAGCAGGACCCAGCCGAAGAACAGAACCCAGCTAATTATCCATATGAGGGCCCAGCCCTCAACATTGGCCTTGCTCCAAGAATGCACTAATGAACTCCAGCATTAGATTCCAGAGACTAGCTATGTAACCCAACACTGCCCATGAAAAATGTCCACCTATTGCCTGCACTGCCCGTGCCTCCTTTCCCTCCAACAACACTCCATCCCTACAGGTTTTTCCACACATGACAATGCCCTTACATGGCATTGCTGGCCACAGTAACAGAATCAGGAAAAGGGATTTCCTTCCCTGGGGTGCTTGGGCTTAGGACCAATAGTGTGTGGTTGATCTCTTCTGAAGCAGGTGAAGACATAAAATAAAAGGTTCAAGAGCTATTGCCATCCATGTTTTCTCTCACAGAAGGAAGCTAACTTCAGTGAGAGAAAATAAAGCCGACCCCACAGAGGCAAGAGAGGGAATGAAAGACAGAAGGAATTCCACTGGAGCTGGAGCTGGAGTCCTGGTCCTGCAGTTCCCAATGCTTGACTATTTCCTGATGCTTTCTGCAGTGGTCGTAGTTCTGTGAGACACTCCTTCCCTGAAAAGCCCCATCTTGCTCAGACTAGTTCAAGTTAGGTCTCTGTCACTCACATAACCCACTCACCTATTCTATCCAGATAAAGGTTCTTTCTCTAGATAAGAAACGAAAGTGAAAGTTGATGTAACTGGCATGGCCAGGCTTACAAGAGCTCCAAAGGACAGGCTGACTCTCTTGTTAGGGGTAATGTACCTGGTGACTTTAAGTTGAGTCCAGTGTTCACTGACCGTTCTCAAAATCCCAGGGCCCTTAAAAATTATGCTAAATCTACTCTGCCTGTACTCTATAAATGCAAAAACAAAGCCTGGGTTACAGCACATCTGTTTAGAGCATGGTTTACTGAATATTTTTAACACACTGTTGAGACCTACTGCTCAGAAAAAAATATTTTTTTCAAAATATTACTGCCCATTGACAAAACACCTAGTCACCCAAAAGCTCTGATGGAGATGTACAAAAAGTTAAATGTTGTTTTCATGTCTATTAATATAATATCCATTCTGTGGCCCGGGGATCAAGGAGTAATTTTTAACTTTCAAGTCTCATTATTTAAGAAATACATTTCAAATAAGTCTATAGGTAATTTCACATAAGGCTATAGATAATTTTTCTGATGGATCTGGTAAAATAAATTGGAAACTTTCTGGATTGAATTCACCATTGTACATGCCATTAAAAATGTTCATAATTCACGGAAGGAGGTTACAATATCAACATAAACAGGAGTTTGGAAGAAGTTAATTCCAACCTTCATGGATGACTTTAAGGGATTCAAGACTTCAGTGGAAGAAGTAACTGCAGATGTGGTAGAAACAGCAAGAGAACTAGAATTGGAAGTGGAGCCTGAGATGTGACTAAATTGTTGCAATGTCATGATAAAACTTTAATGGATAAGTTGCTCCTTATGGATGAGCAAAGGAAGCGGTTTTTTCAAACGGAATCTACTCCTGGTGAAGATGCTGTGAACACTGTTAAAACAACAACAAAGGATTTAGAATATCACATGAAATTAGTTGGTAAGGAGGCAGGAGGGTTTGAGAGAATTGAGTCCAATTGTGAAAAAAGTCCTACTGTGGGTAAAATGCTATCAACTAGCATCATTTTCTACAGAAAACTCATTCATGAAGGGAAGGGATAGTAAATGCAGCAAACCTTATTGTTGTCTTATTTTAAGACATTGTCACAGCCTCCCCAACCTTCAGCAACTGCCACCCTGATCAGTCAGCATCAAGATAAGACCCTCCACCAGCAAAAAGATTATGACTCACTGAAGGCTTAGATGATTGCTAACATTTTTTTTAGCAATAAAGTATTCCTAATTAAGATGTGTACATTTTTAGAAATAAGTCACTGCACACTTAATAGATTATATGTATTTGTTACACTATAATGTCAACATAGCATTTACAGGCACTGTGACTTGCTTTATTGTGATATTTGCTTAATTGCAGTGGTCTGGCCACAATATCTTTGAGGCATGTCTGTACATGAAAAACAAGGAAAAACCCAGAACTATGCTCCTGGCATTGAGCCAATATACCAATTAGAGCATGTGCAAGCCTTTTTCTTGACATCACCTTGCCAATTGGATTAATTCTTAAGATACTGAAACAATGCTCCTTCTTCAGCTTCTGAAAGATATACTCATTAGTGATCCTTGAGAGAGCCAAAGTCCTCTTCCCAAGACCTCAAACACTGACGAATATGGATTAACACTGGATGGGAAGTTGGCTAAAGTGATCCTTCAAAGTAGGAGGAAAAGAAGAACCTAAGTAATAAAACTCTAACTTCTCAGAGTGTTGTGGGGGTGGAGGGGGGTGCTTTTTTTTGACAGTCGGGAAATATCTGGCTTAAAGAATCTGAGTTTACAAAACCTTCTCAAATCAATGACTCTTTCAGACATCCATATATTTTAGAAAAAAATATATCTGTCCATTGTTCTACTTTCCTACTTCTGCCTACAACACCTGAAATTGACAGGCATATGCCATCCGCCTTCTAGTATGACAAGTATTAAAAAAAATACCTAGACAATTTCCCATACTTGCATAGAAGACAAACCTACAATTACAGTGTTTGATGAAGAGGCAGCCATAAAGTTGTTATAAAATATCAGCTGTCTGCAGAGTCCCAAAATGAACTAGAGGCATTTGTCAGAGAAAACAAAATGCTTTTTACTTCTTAGAGTCATTAAACCAAAATTCATTCTAGTGCTTCTGAGTCATATCACATCCCATATCACCTATTTGGAATACCATAAAATATAAGCAATTTTAATAATTAAAAAGAATTGTGCCTATATACAGGAACTGTTTGTTATCCAAATCTATTGGATAGATACATGCATGTACAAAGTAGGTGGTTTTAATTATACTTTCATTGTGAGTAAAAAAAAATGCTGAGTTGTTGGAGGACATGAGAGGTTAGTCTCACAACAGGGAAACTAAGTGGCATGGCCACTTTCTCAGAGAGGAATTTAAAAGAACACCTCTTCCTCTTTATTAGGAACAATAGAGAGACTGCTGCCCCTTGTAGAAGCGCTGACACCAGTGTCCAAGTTTAACTTGAGGATAATGATCTTTCTCTTTGGCTCTGAAGTTATTTTTACCTTGCCAGCTATGCAAATTAGCTCATGGCCTCTGAGCATGAAAGAAACCAGGCTGAGAACAAGTTAATATTTTATGAAAAAAATGAAAATACTGTAAACTGCTGACCCTGGCTCTCAGCTTCACATACTCTATAATTGACCCTGTATAGATACAGCCATGGCAAATTTCTGTGTCAATCCAGCATCAAAAAAGCCAAGACATATGCAATTCACAAAAGAAGAAACAGACTGTGTAATAATTATTTGAAAAAGGTTTCACAGCATTATAATCAAAGAAATTTAAATTAAGACAAGACAGTGGCTTGCTCCACCAATCAAATTGCCACCACAAGAAGGACAGTGAATTGGTACAACCATTTTGAAAGCTGTTGGACAACGAGTATACAAGGATGTTGAAGATGTTCACTCTCTGACCCAGCAGTTTTTATAAAGTTATTTTAAATACACACTCCAAAATGAGGGTAAACTTTTACATACAATATTGTAATTACAGCATGATCTATAATTGTAAAAGATTTAAATATTATCACTCACCATTAAATAACAAAACAAACCCTATTTTTAATGGCCAAAAGTGAACACTCACTTCAGTAAGGAGAGGTGTGTGAGAAAATAAGCACATGAAAACATGCAACATTATTTATCATTAGGGAAATGCAAATTAAAACCACAATAATTATTACTACATACCTGTTTGAAGGCTCAAACCAAAACAATTAAAAGCCTAACAATACCAAATGCTGTTAAGAATGTAAAGCAACTGGAACTCTCATATATTGCTGACAGGCAAGTAAAATCGTATAGCCATTTTGGAAAATAGTTTGGCAGCTCTTTTTTTTTTTTTTTTTGTGAGTTAGAGTCTTACTCTGTCGCCCAGGCTGGAGTGCAGTGGCACACTCATGGCCACCCCAGCATCAACCTGCTGGGTTCAGGCAATCCTCTACTTCAGCCTTCCAAGTAGCCTGAACTACAGGCATATGCTACCATGCCGTGCTAATTTTTTGATTTATTGTAGAGAAGAGGTCTCACCAAGTTGCCCAGGCTGGTCTTGAACCCCTGGGCTCAGGCAATCCTCTCGCCTTGGCTTCCCAAAGTGCGGGGATTACAGGCCTGAGCCACCGTGCCCAACTGGC
>CAUYQG010119699.1:0-15767 GCA_963574415.1 Tarsius wallacei | reverse complement strand
ATTTTATTTTATTTATTTTTTAATTTTAAAGATGTGGGGTACAATTCAGCATTAGGTATACAAATGCTCATTATGCAGGTACACTTGTTGATGAGGTGTGCCGCCAATCCCTTTCTTATAGTATTATGATAATTGTTTAAGGTCTGCTTATGAGTGAGAACATATGGTACTCTGTTCTTTGTCTCTGTGATAGATCACTGAGTATGATCGACTCTAAATCCATCCAAGTTGCTGTGAAGTCCATATGTTTGTCCTTCTTTGTGGCTATATAATATTCCATTATTCCATTGGTATATGTACCAATATTTTTTATCCAGTCCAACTTCGATGGGCAGCACGGTTGGTTTCATGATTTTGCTATTGTGATTAGAGCTGCAGCAAACATGTGTTTGTAGGTATCTTTTTTGTAGAATGATTTGAGTTCCTCCGGGTATATTCCTGGTAGTGGGATTGCTGAGTCATATGGAAGGTCAATTTCTAGTTCTTTCAGAAATCGCCACACTGTTTTCCAAAGAAGTTGTACTAGTTTACATTCCCACTAGAAGTGTTCCTTTTTCTCGGCATCCTTGCCAGCATCTGTTGTTGTTTTTTTTTATTAATGATGGCCATTCTTACTGGGTTTAGGTGGTATCTCAGTGGAGTTTTGATCTGCATTTCTCTGGTGATGAGTGAGGCTGAGCACTTTTTCATGTGTCTGTTGGCTGCCCGTATATCTTCTTTTGAGAAGTGTCTATTCATGTCTTTTGCCCTTTGTTGTTGTTGTTGTTAAAGCTGGATTTATTGAGAGGACAGAAAAGCTTCCACAGTGGGAGGGGACGCAAGGGGGTTGTCCTTGCCCACTTTTTAATGGTGCTGTTTGGTTTTTTCTTTTCAGAACCTTTGAGTTCCTTGTAGATCCTAGATGTTAGGTTTTTGTCAGATATACAGTTGTTAAATATTTTTTTCCATTCTGTGGGCTGTCTCCCCACTCTCTTGATGGTTTCTTTTGCTTTGCAGAAGGTTGTCAGTTTGATGAGGTCGCACTTGTCTATCTTATCTCTTATGGCATGGTCACTTGGGTATCAGGGGATCAGGAATTGGTTGCCTGTTCCAATTTCCATAAGGGTCTCTCCTGCATTTTCTAAGATTCTTGTAGTTTAAGATTTTATGTTTAGGTCTTTGATCCATTTAGAGTTAATTTTTGTGTATGGTGATAAGTAGTGGTTCTGTTTCAATCTTCTATATGTGGTCAGCCGGTTTTCCCAGCACCATTTACTGAATAGGTTCTCCTCTCCCCAGTGATTGTTATTGGAGACTTTGTCAAAGATGAGTTGGTAGAGAAATTGAGGCTTTGCTTCTGGAATCTCTATTGTGTTCCATTGGTCCATATTATATGTCTATTGTACCAATACCAGGCTGTTTTAATTATTCTAGCCTTATAGTAAAGTTTGAATTCTGGAAGTGTGATACCTCCTGCCTTTTTTCTTTTGCTAAGGATTGTTTTGGCTATTTGTGGTACTTTATGTTTCCATATGAATCTCTCTGTTGTTATTTCTAGGTCTGAGAATAATGTTGGTAATTTATTGGGTATCTTGTTGAATCTGTAGATTACCTTTGGTAGGATGAACATCTTAACAATGTTGATTCTTCCTATCCATAAGCATGGAATATCTTTTCATTTGTTTGTGTCTTCTTGGATTTCTTTGAGCAGTGTTTTGTAGTTCTCATTGTAAAGGTCTTTCACTTCTCTGGTTAGGAAGATGCCGAGGTATTTAATTTTTTTGGTGGCTATTGTGAATGAGATTGTGCTTTTTATTTGGTTCTCTGCCACCTTGTTGGTGTATAAGAATGCAACTGTCTTTTGCAGATTTATTTTGTACTCCAAGACTTTGCCAAAGTCCTTTATCAGTGCAAGGAGGTTTTTGACAGGTTCTTTTGTATTTTCGAGGTATAGGATTATATCGTCAGCAAAGAGGGATAACTTAACTTCCTCTTTTCCTATTTGGATATCCCTGATTTCCTTTTCTTGTCTAATTGCTCTAGCTAGAACTTCCAACACAACATTGAACAAGAGAGGTGAGAGTGGGCAGCCTTGACTTGTTTCAGTTTTCAATGGAAATATTTCCAGTTTCTGTCTGTTTAGCAGTATGCTAGCTGTGGGTTTATTGTAGATGGCACTTACTATTTTGAGGTATGTTTCTTCTATATCTAGGGTTTTGAGGGTTTTTATCAAGAAGGGATGCTGGTTTTTTCAAAAGCTTTTTCTGTGTCCAATGATATAATCATGTGGTTCTTGTTTTTACATCTATTGATGTGTTTAATTACATTTGTGGTCTTGTGGATGTTGAACCAGCCTTGTATTCTGGGAATGAAGCCTACTTGGTCATGGTGGGTGATTTTTGAGATATGTTGTTGAATCTGATTTGTTAGAATCTTGTTGAGGATTTTTACATCTATGTTCATAAGATATATTGGCCTGTAGTTATCTTTTTTTTTGTTGAATCTTTACCCGGTTTGAGTATCAGTGTGATGTTAGCTTTGTAAAATGATTTGGGGAGAATTCCATCTTTCTCAATTGCCTGGAATACTTTTTTTTTTTTGAGTTGGATTCTCACTCCATTGCTCAGGTTGGAGTGAGGTGGCATGCTCACAGCTACCCCAGTATCGACCTGCTGGGCTCCAGCAATCCTTCTGCCTCAGCCTTCCAAGCAGCTGCAACTATAGTCGTGGGCTACCATGTCTGGCTAATTATTTTTGATTTATTGTCAGACGAGTTCTTAACCATGTTGCCCAGGCTGGTTTTGAACCTGTGGACTCAGGCTGTCCTCTTGCCTCGGCCTCCCAAAGTGCTGGTGTACAGGCTTGAGCCACCATGCCTGGCTTCCTGCAGTACTTTCAGTAGGATTGGTATCAACTCTTTCTTGTTCGTTTTGTAGAATTTTGCTGGAAAGCCTTCTAGTCCAGGCCTTTTTTGGTAGGTAGTTTTCTTATGACAGAGTCAATTTCCTGGGTTGTTAGTGATCTATTTAGTGTCTCAGTGTCTTCTTGTTTCAACATCGGGAGGCTGTGTGATGTCAGAAAGTTCTCCATTTCATTTAGGTTATCAAGTTTGTTTCCATGCAGGTGTGCATAGGAATCTCTGATAATCTTCTATGTCTTCAGGTTCAGTTGTGAAGATCCTAAAAACTGGAAGAAATCTTTTTTTTTTTTTTTTGAGTTGGCGTCTCACTCTGTCACCCAGACCGGAGTGCAGTGGCAAGCTCCCGGCCTCTGGAGCAGCCTCGACCTGCTGGGCTCCGGCGATCCTTTCGCCTCAGCCTTCGAAGTAGTCGGAACTACAGGCATGTGCCACCATGCCTGGTTTAGTTTTTGATTTATTGTAGAGAAGAGGTCTCGCCAAGTTGCCCGGGCGGGTCTTGAACCCGCAGGCTCAGGCAGTCCACTCGCCTCGGCCTCCCAAAGTGCTGGGATTACAGGCTGAAAAAGAGCCTTCTAATGTGTCTCCTTATTATATATTTGAAGAGACAGAGTTTGGAGGAGGTTAAGTAACTTTTTTTGTGCCTACTATGTGCTAGGCAATTAAATCATGTTGAAATATGCAAAATTAAGATGGTTTCTTAAACTGCAGAATTAGTTTTTGTCTTAGACACAAAGATGTTCAAGACTATTATTTTAAAAAAAAAATCATCATTGAGTTGAAGGAAATTATAGGATTTTAATAGAACTGGAACTCAATAATGTAAAGTTTTGTGACCTTTCCATTTTTTATTTCCTCAGGTCTATTCGGGACTGTTATTTTCCAGTGGTTTTGTCTTTGTAATATTTTTGGAAAACATGCTTCAGAGCATCCTAAATGTGCTGCTTTTGTTTTTAGTTTCATTTGCCCTGCTTCACCTCTGAACAAATGGTCTGCTATAATCTTTTCATTCCATAGTTAGGCCACTGGAGTTTGCTTGTAATAGTTTGTATATAATTCTTGTTTATCATTCATTAAAAAATATTAAAAAGCTTCTATTTACTTTTTATTTTAAGATGGGGGTATAATTCCGTATTAGGTATATAAGTGGTCATCATACAGGTAAAATTTGGGACTCCCTTTGATCTCCACTTTGCCTGGTTTGAGATCAGGTACCCTGACTGATGTTGTTTCCCCTCCACCTGACCCCTGCAGTCCCCACTCTGGTAGTATCCCGTTACTGCCAATCCCTTTCTTAAAGTATTGTGGTAATTGTTCAGGGTCCACTTATGAGTGAGAACATGTGGTACTCTGTTGTTTCTGTAATAGATCACTGAGTATGATAGACTCTAAATCAATCTAAGTTGCTGCAAAGTCCGTATGTTTGTCCTTCTTTGTGGCTGCATAATATTCCATTTTTTAAAATTCAGTCCAGTTCAATGGGCAGGATGGTTAGATCCCTGTTTTTGCTACTGTGAATAGTGCTGCAGTAAACATGCATGTGCAGGTATCTTTTTTGGTAGAATAATTTAATAAATGATGGCCCTTCGTACTGGGGTTAGGTGGTATCTCTGTGGTTTTTATTTGCATTTCTCTGATGATTAGTGAGGCTGAGCACTTTTTCATGTGTCTGTTGGCTGCTCATGTATCTTCTTTTGAGAAATGTCTATTCTTTTGCCCACTTTTTAATGGGCTGTTTGTTTTTTCCTTTCAGCACGTTTGAGTTCCTTGTAGATTCTGAATGTTAGGCCTTTGTCGGATATACAGTTGGCAAATATTTTTTCCCATTCTGTGGGCTGTCTCCCCGCTTTCTTGATGGTTTCTTTTGCTTTGCAGAAGCTTTTCAGTTTGATTATGTCCCATTTGTCTATCTTATCTCTTATGGCATGGGCACTTAGGTTTTGATCAGGAATTGGTTGCCAGTTCCAATTTCCATAAGGGGTCTCCTGCATTTTCTAAGGTACTTATAGTTTGAGGTTTTATGTTTAGGTCTTTGATCCATTTAGAGTTGATTATTGTGTATGGTGATAGGTAGGGGTCCTGTTTCAATCTTCTGCATCTGGTCAGCCAGTTTTCCCAGCACCATTTACGAATATGTTCTCTTCTCCCCAGTGGTTGTTGTTGGAGGCTTTGTTAAAAAGGTTTAAAGGTAGGACTAAGTTCAAATAGTCATTGTAATTAGAATTATTTTGCATTTCTTAGCTCTTCTACATCAAAAACATAGAAAATAGCTCTACTTGCAGCTATTTTTGAACACTGGAAAGACTAGATAACACATTTAAATAATATTTTGTACCATTCTCTTTTGAGTATATGTTTGTTGTTGTGTTTATTTTTATTTTATCTCCAGTCTTGTCAAAAGAACACTTGTCAATTTAGTGATTTCACTTGTTCATGTCTTTAAGGTTGGTATTCTAGAATTGTGAGGTATAATGACAAAAGAGGAAAGGGAGCAGAAAGTACATGAAAAGCAAACTGGTGTAATGGAAAGTTGAGTTTGGAGTCAGTATTCTTGTTCTATTCTACTTTGCTGCTTACTGCTTATGATCTTGGGCAAGTAGCTCATATGTATCTTTAAATCTCAACTTCACATTCTTTTTTCAATATTTACTGACCTCTCCTTACATACCCTGTCTTTTCTGTTGTAGGCTCTCCTGTGCTTTTCTTCAAAGCACTTTTTATTGCTAGAAGTGTTATTTTTCTGTTTTTCTGTTTAATTTGTTTTTCCACTCAGGTTACAATTCATAGGAGCAGAGTTGTATCTCTCTTTATACATCACTACATGCCCTACCTTAGCCCGGGATTAGACACATGATAGATAGTCAATAAATATTTGTTGAGTATATAAACTACTTTCTACCTGACGTGCCAAGTTATTTTCTTCCCAAGTGTAAAACTCTACAACCACCTATTTGGAAAGCCTTCTATGAGAAGAAAATCAGGACAAGAGAAGTTCTCATACCAACTCCTCCTTAAATATATGTAGGACGGATGAGTTTATGAAATTGTACACTAACTTTCATCTTATTTATTTCTTACAACTTGATGTGGTAATAGGCTGATATTGTTAAATAATAGTAGGCAAAAATAACCTACTGTTAGGACCATATATTTTGACTCATGTCTTGCAAAGTGCCTAGCACATGGCAAATAGTCAGTGAACACTCAAGAAACTAAACAAATTCCAAATAGTCATTTTTTTTGCATTGATATAATAAAAACTTGGCTTTTTAAAAAATAATACAGCGTTTTGAAAATTTATTGTTGCATTGAGCGTGATCATTTATAAATTTAAAAATCTTGAATTTCAAGAATAAATTATTTATGTTTAGTTATTTATTCATGTTTTGGTCAGGGTGAGACATTTGCTTGGGATTTGAAATAGCTTTGAAAGAAAAGTGTATATGGGCATAATATCATTCAGTAATCTTGTAACTATTTCTGTGACTACATATGTTAACATTTTTGTAATTGGCTTCTAAATGACAAACACAGATGGCTGTAGTCTAAATTTTCATCATGTTTTAGAATAAATGTTTTCTCAGAGATTTAAAGTGCATTATTACAGTATCAGATCATTACCTAATGGAGGAGAGGTTTTTTTTTTGCTTATCTGCTACTTGCCTTTTTCAGATGTAAAGTAAAAATACCTTACATAACTGTAAGAAATTGGATCTATGCTATGATTTTGTTCCTTCTCTCACATTTTTTGCCACACAAAACTCTTGCTAAAAAGTTATTGTAGATGTTATATTCTGATAGTTTTTGTTTTGATTATTTTTTTCTTGGTGGAGAAGGGAGATTATCATAAACAGGATATTTTTGTATTTTAATTTGTTTAATAAGTAACTAGAAAATTGCTAATTTTAAAACCATGGAACACTTTAATATAATAGAATTAGTTATAACTCATATCATCCTAGTTTTCAGGTTCTGTGAAGCCATACTTTAAATTATTGCTTAGTGGTGACTTTTCTGAAAAAGATAAATTATCTTTTTTCTCCCCCCACCATGTAATTTATTCTAGGGATTGAATATATAGCGGTGAACAAAACAAAAGTCCTTTCCCTCCTGGAGCTTACCTTCTGGTTAACTGGCCTGAGAAAAATAATACGACGTTATATGGAAAGTAACTTAAGCCTAAAACAATGTCTTAGTAATTTAATGCCCTTAGAAGTGATTCATTCTAAGTGGTATAATAGAACAATTCCACTTTTTGCCCGCATCTATCTATTATCTTTTCCATCTGAGTTCATTTAGTAATAGATACTGTTGTCTCACAGATCTTTAAAAATCAAACTTTTTATAATGCACAGTTTTAGTTTTTTTAAAAATGTGCTGGCACGTCTAAATAAGTATTAAATATAAATTATATGTGTAACTAGTATAGTTGAAAATTTAAACAGAATCTTCATCTTTGATATATTTTGCTGACTATTTTCTAATGTAGACAACATGGGATTATAAAAAGTTTCTGAAATTGAGCATATTGAGGATTGAATTGAAAATGTCATTATTAACATTTATCTAGCATTGCAGTCTCTCTGAGGGATCTTTCTTTTTAAAAGATATGTCTAGGTTTCATTTACGGATAATATATTTAGTAGTATTTCAGTTGGTTTATTTTTAAGAATGAATTTTCTATCCTCCAAAGTAGTTTAAATGCATTCCAGATGCTTAATAATGTTTAAGTAGAGACAACTGGTCTTGCACCTGTTTCTCGAGCAGACATGAGGTGGAATAACTGGGTAATTGCTAAATAACTGGGGAAAAAAATTTAATGTGATATATTTCTATATGCCACAAGACCAATAATTACCTATTTCTGATTTGTAAATTTGATGTCTTTGTTAAGTAAAAAAGACATACCAATATTCTTTTCAAATAGGTATAAAATTTATTGTATGTTTTCTGTAGATAACATATTTGTCACATATTTTGATAGTTAACATCAACACCATTAAAAAATTGCTCTACTACTTTGCAAATTTCCTGGTCACCATTGCAATTAGTCAATTAATTGTTATAGTAATACTAGTAGTATATTTTCTGTTTTTAAGGCACAAAGGAGGTTGCACCTGTTGTTATTCTTTGGTTTCTCATCTCAGAATAATTAGCGAGCTCAAATTAAATTAGGAATCAGTGGTTAGTAGTTTTTTTATGTAAAAATTAGAGCGTTTATTGTATAAGAAAAGGAAATTTTAGATGAGCAAAAGAAAATATCTGTAATCTCATGTCCAGAGACACACCAAAGTTGTTATGGTTGTATTCTTCCAGAAGTGAGTACAGTGTTATTAAAATTCAAGCTAGATGCAATTGTCGGTGGCTATGAATCTGAGGCCTGCTTTGTCTATATTGAAAGTGGTACACTTAATTGTCCTCTCATAAAAGAGTAAAAATAAAAGAAGATTATACTGCAATGCTATTTTATACCTACTACTATGTCATGAACATCTTTATTAGCAATAATGGCTTACATTAATATTTTTAATATGGTTTCATCACAGTTAAACAGTGTTGTGTAAAGCTTGTAATACAGGCATATAATTTTAGATGATGACAAGATATTTTAAATGTATCCTTACATAGTATTAAGAAACACTGCATAGTATTGTAAGAAAGTTATTACCATTTCCAATTTTCTTTTAGTCTACCTGCTTATGATAGCCAAAAGTCTTTTTTATACTTGTATATCCTTAACACCCCTTTAACACGTGCCCATTTCTCTCATAGCCTTCAGTGACATCTAACTGAACTTTTAATAATAGTTTTGCCATTGTATTTTTAAAAAATTGTTTTAAGGGAAACCTTGAGTAGACTTTTAATTTACATCAGGGATAGAAAGTCTCCTTTTAAAATAAATTTTTTCTTTTTTTTTTCCTCCCTCCCTCCCCCTTCCCTCCCTCCTTCCCTTCCCACCTTCCTGTTGTGGTCTCAGTTTGTTGCCCAGGCTGGAGTGCAGTGGCATACTCACAGCTCAAACTCCTAGGCTCAGGCGATCCTTCTGCCTCAGCCTATTGAGTAGCTAGAGCTACAGGTGTGCACCACCACACCTGGCTAATGTTTAATTTTTTGTAGATCCGAGGTCTTGCTATGCTGCCTAGGCTTGTCTTGAATGCCTAGGTTCAAGCAGTTCTCCCATCTTGGCTTCTCAAAGTGCTGGGGTTACGAGTGTGGGCTATCATGCCTGGCCTTACCTTTTCAGATTGATAAATAATTGCTGAACATTTTTTTAAGGGTACATGTGATCATTTAATACATCCATTTAGTTTGTAAAGATTAAATCAGTGTAATTGGGTTGTCCATCACCTTAAATATTTATCTTTTCTTTATGCTAGAAACATTGGAGTTTTCTCTTCTAGCTATTTTGAAATATACAATAGATTATGATCAGCCGTGGCCACACTACTGCTTTATCCAGTGCTAGGTCTTATTTCTTTTTATCAAATGTTTGTACCTATTAATCAGCCTCTCTTAATTTTCCCTTTCCCCATACCCTTCTAGGTCTCTTGTAACCACTGATCTATTCTCTATCTTCATCCATTTTGTTAGCTCCCACATAGGAATGAGAACATGCAGTATATGTCTTTCTATGCTTAGGTTATTTCACTTAACTTCATGACCTCCAGCTCCATCCATAATATTCCATTGTATATATATACTACATTTTCTTTGCGTATTCATCTGTTGATGGGCACTTAGGTTCGTTCCATATTGTGGCTATTGTGAATAGTGCTGCAATCGATAAACAAGGGAGTGCAGATATCTCCTCAATATATTGATTTATTTTCTTTGTATATGTACCCAATATTGAAATTGCTGGTTCATATGGTAGTTCTTACAGTTCTTAGTTTTTAGTTTTTTGAGGACCTTTATTCAGTTTTCCATAGTGGCTATGTTAATTTACATTCCCACCAACATTTTGTAAAGGTTACCCTTTCTCCACATCCTCACCAGCATTTGTTATTTTTTGTCTTTTTCATAATAGCCATTACCCCTTACTGGGGTAAGATTATATGTATAGATAATATATCATTGTGGTTTTGATTTGCATTCTATGATGATCCGTGATATCAAGCATTTTTTCTTATGCCTGTTGGCCATTTGTATTTCTTCTTTTGAGAAATGTCATTTCAGATCTTTTACCCATTTAAAAAATAAGATTATTATTATTATTTTTTGCTGTTGAGCTGTTTGACTTTCTTACATATTCTGATTACTAATCCCTTGTCAGAGAGATCGTTTATAAATATTTTCTCCCACTCTGTGGAAATTATCTCTTTACTTTGTTGATTACTTTCTTTGTTGTGTAGAAGATTTTTAGCTTGATGCAGTTCTGCTTGTCTATTTTTGCTTTGATTTCCTGTGCTTTTGGGGTCTTACACAAAAAATTTTTGCCCAGATGAATGTTCTGGAGCATTTTCTCAATATTTTCTTCTAGTGGTTTCATAGTTTCAGGTCTTAGATTTAAATCTTTAGTCCATTTTTATTTGATTTTTGTATATGGAGAGAGGTAGGGATCTAATTCATTATTCTACGTATGGCTCTCTAGTTTTCCTAGTACTGTTTATTGAAGATACTGTCCTTTCCCCATTGTATGTTCTTAGCACCTTTGTCAAAATGAGTTGGCTCTAAATTTGTGGATTTATATCTGGGTTCTGTATTCTGTTTCATTGATCTCAATGCATCTATTTTTATGATAGTACCATGCTGATTTGTTACTAGCTTTGTTGTATATTTTGACTCTTTGTTTTGTTTTTAGAGATGTTATGTTGCCCAGACTGGTTTTGAATTCCTGGCTCAAGCAATCCTCTTACCTCGGCCTCCTAAAGTGCTGGGATTACAGGTGTGAACCACCATGCCCAGCCAATTTTGTGGCAAATTTTTAAGTGAGATAGTGTGATGCCTTCATATTTGTTCATTTTGTTCAGGGTTCCTTTGACTATTTGAGATCTTTTATGTTTCCATAAAAATAATAAGGATTTTTACAAATTTCTGTGAAGAATGGCATTGGTATTTTGATAGGGATTGCATTGACTCTATAAATTGCTTTGAATAGTATTTTCTTTTTTTTTTTTTTGAGTAGGAGTCTTACTTTGTCCCCAAGCTAGAGTGCAGTGGCATGCTTACAGCCACCACAGCTTCGACCTGCTGGGCTCAGGTGATCCTTCAGTCTCAGCTTTCCAGGTAGCTGGAACCACAGGCACATGCCTCCACACCTGGCTAATTTTTTATTTTATTGTGGAGATGAGGTCTCACCAAGTTGGCCAGGCTGATTTTGAGCCCCTGGACTCAGGCAATCCTCTCGTTATTCTAACAATGTTAATTCTTGTAATCCATGAGCATGGAATATCTTTCTTTTTTGTGTGTGTCCTCTTCAATTTCTTTCACCAGTGCTTACTAGTTTTCCTTTTATTGATGTTTCATTTTTTTGATTAAATCGATTCCTAGGTATTTTATATTCTTTGTAGCTATTGTAAATGGGATTGCTTTCTTGCCTTTTTCAGATTGTTTGCTCTTGGTGAATATAAATGCTGTACTGATTTTCATATGTTTGTTTTGTATATTGTAACTTTACTGAATTTATTTATCAGTTCTAACAGGTTTTTTTGGTCAAGTCTTCATTTTTTTTACATAGAAGTTTATGGTCTATGAACAAGGGTAATTTGACCTCCCTTTTTCAGTTTTGGTGCCCTATATTTCTTTCTCTTGCCTGATGGATCTGGCTAAGACTTTCAGTATTATAGTGATTAAAAGTGGTGAAAGTGAGCATCCTGTCTTGTTCCAGATCTTAGATGAAAAGCTTCCCATTTTCCCCTTTTCATTATGATTTTAGCTGTGGGTTTGTCCATTCAACCTTTATTATTTTGCAGTCTGTTCCTTCTATATCCAGTTTGTTGAGGGTTTTTATGTTAATGCAATGTTGAGTTTTATTTAATATGTTTTCAACATGTATTAAAAAGGTCTATGGTTTCTGTTCTTGGTTCTGTTAATGTAATGTATGACGTTTATTGATTTGCATTTGTTGAACCATCCTTGCATACCTGGGCTGAATCCCACTTGATCATGGTAAATGATCTTTTTAATGTATTGTTGAATTCATTTTGCTGATGGTTTTTGCATCTGTGTTTATCATGATAATTGGACTGTAGTTTTATTATTGTGTTCTTATCTGGCTTTAGTATCAGGGTAATACTGCCTTTGTTGAATGAGTTTGGAAGGATTCCTTCATTTTCACTTTTTTTTTCTATGTGTTCTAAACATTTAGTTCTTTAAATGTTTAGTGTAATTCTCAGGTGAAGCTATCAGGTCCTGGGCTCGGCTTTTCCCTTCTCTTTTCCTTCCTCTTCCCTCCCCCCGACTCTGTAACCCAAACTGGAATGCAGTGGTGTTATCACAACTCACCACAGCCACCTGGACCCTTGCGATCCTCCTGCCTCAGCCTCCCTAGTAGCTGGGACTACAGGCACATGCCACTATGCCTGGCTATTTTTTAAATTTTTATGTGGAGACGAGGTCTGGCTATGTTGTCCAGGCTGGTCTCAAACTCCTAGGCTAAGCGGTCTTCTTGCCTTGACCTCCCAAAGTGCTGGGATTACAGGCATGAGCTGTCACAGCTGGTGTCAGCTTTTCTTTGATTGGAGATTTTTTTTTATTATGGCTTCAATCTCATTATTGGTTTGTTGAGATTGTCTGTTTCTTCATGGTTCAATCTTGGTGGGCTGTGTTTGTCCAGAAATGCATCCATTTCTTCTGTTTTTTCAAATTTGTTGGTGTGTAGTTAGTTGTTCATAATAATATCTAAAGAATCTTTGTGTTTTTGTGGTTTCAGCTGTTATATTTCCTTTTTCTTTTCAGGTTTTATTTATTTTGGTCTCCCCCCCTTTTTTTTCTAATTAGTCTACCTAACTGTCTGTCAATTTTGTTTGTCTTTTGAAAAACCAGCTTTTTGTGTCATTAATCTTCTGGTTTTTTTTGTTTGTGAAAGGGTAAACTGAGGCAAGGTGGGCTGGTGCCAGTACCATGGGAATAATGCAAGATTGCAAACAAGTAAGAAGTAGAAGGAAGTAAACTTTATTATTCACCTTTCACAGATTAGAAAGGGGGCTGACATTCAGAGGTGAGTGTGGCATTGAAGGACCAAGGCCTGGGTATATTTTAGGGCCTTTGGATAAGGGGGTTTTGGGCCCACAGGGGTCTGGGCCAAAAGGAATGTCCAGGGCTGTGGATCTTTGATGTTGATTGTGGTCACATGAGTCTTAGATCTTGATGTCTTAGACATCAGCATCTCATGCCTTCGAATGGTGGGCTAGATGGGAGGAGACAAGGTAAGGAATTTTTCCTGTAAGAGATCTGTCAGAGGTTTCCAATCCACAAGCTCTTTAGCAAAAAAATTAGTCTATTATCATTTCTATGGCTCTGTTCTTGTCTTGCATCTGATGGAGATTTGCCGAGGGGGTGGGATAGGCTGCCAATGCCTGAATGCTTCCTAAAACCTGTCTATTGGAAATTCTATCTATGTGCAACCTGCCTATTGGAAATTTTATCTATGTGCAACCTGTGCTATCAAAGTGTGTCAGTCTAATTAAAATTGGTTATGCTGAGGCAAAATGTGAACTAAGTTTATTGAGTGTCTCTGGGTCCCTTTTTTCAGTTTGTTTGTTTTTTGGTCTTAATTTCATTTATATCTGCTCTGATTTTTGCTATTTCTTCCCTTCTACTAGTTTTGTGGTGGGTTTTTTCCTTGCTTTTCTAGTTCCTTGCTGTGCATCATTAGGTTATTTGAAGTCTATCTATTTTTTTGCTTTAAGCCTTTATTGCTATACACTTTTTCCTTACTACTGCTTTTGTGTTATTCCATAGATTTTTGGATATTGTGCTTTCATTTTCATTTGATTTTTAAAAATGTAAAATTTCCATCTTCATTTCTTTATTGACCCTAGTTTTTGGAGGTTCCTCTTGTTATTGATTTCTAGTTTTATTCCATTGTGGTCAGAAAAGATACTTTATATCACTTCTACTTTTTAAAATTTGTTGAAACTTGTTTTATGGCTTAAGGTATGGTTTATTCTGGAGAATGTTCTTGTGCTGATGAAGAGAATGTGTATCCTGCAGTAGTTGGGTGAAATGTTCTGTAAATGTCAGACAGGCCTATTTGGTCTAGTGTATAGTTAAACTCTGATGTTTCTTTGTTGATTTTATGACTGGATGATCTGTTCATTAGAATTAGAATTGGAATATACCAGTCTGTCTCCAGATTGAGATGTTGAAGTCTTCTACTGTGATATTATTATTATTTTTTTAAGTTGGAGTGTCACTGTCGCCCAGGCTGGAGTGCAATGGCAGACTCACAGCCACTCCAGCGTCGACCTGCTGGACTCCAGTAATCCTTCCGCCTCAGCCTTTCAAATAGCCGGAACTACAGGCACATGCTACCATGCCCAGTTAATTTTTTGACTTATTGTAGAGACGAGGTCTTGCCAAGTTGCTGGGACTGGTCTCGAACCCGCAGGCTCAGGCATTCCTTTTGCCTCTGCCAAAGTGCTGGGATTACAGGCTGAGCTACGGAGCCCAGCCTACTGTGATTATATTGTAGTTCATCTCTCCTTTTAAATTTGTTAATGTTTGCTTTATGTACTTGAGAGCTTTGGTGCTTGGGACATAGATATTTATAGTTTATTTTTATCCTCTTCCCGAATTGACCCTTTATCATTGCCTAGTGACCTTCTTTGTCTCTTTTTACAGTCTTTGGTTTGTAATATTTTATCTAAGAGCTACTCCTGCTCTTTTTTAAGGCTTACAGTTGCATGAAATATCTTTTTCTAACCCTGTACTTTTGGTCTGTGTCTATCCTTATAGGCAAAGTGGATTTCTTGTAGGCAGCATATAGTTGTGTCTTATTTCTTTATCTATTTGGGTACTCTATGCTTTTTAATTTGAGAATCTAGTGCATTTACGTTTAGTATTATTGCCAATAAGTGAGATCTTAATACTACCACTTGTTGCTTGTTCTCTGATTGTTCTGTAACTCTTCTCTTTCTTCCTGACTTCTTTGGTGTCTCTGGTAGTATGTTTTAGTCATTGCTTTTTATTTTTAGTGTTATTATAGGTTTTTACATTGTGGTTGCCATGAAGCTTACTAGAAGTATCTTATAGATAAAACAAGTTATTTTAACGAGATGACCATTTATCTTAGATCACAAAGAAAATAATAGAAACAGATACACACAAAATGGGAAAAAGGCCCCTCTACACTTTAATGCCATTCCTCCTGCATTTTTGACATTCTGTTGGCTCAATTTTCATACTTTTATATTGTCTTTCTCTTAACCTTGCTGTAGCTATTTTTGTTTTTGACAGGTTTGTCTTTTGGGCTTCATACTAGAGTTATGAGTGGATTGCACACCACAATTACAGTATTACAGTATTGTGGGTTTTTCTGCATACTTAATTTTACCAGTGGATTTTATACCTTCAAATATTTCTTTGTTCATGTTAGTGGATTTTTTTTGTTTCATGTTGAAGAACTATCATTAACATTTCTTATGAGACAAGTCTGATAATGGTGAACTCTTTCAGCTTTGGTTTGTGTTGGAAAAACTTTATGTCTTCTTCATATTTGAAGGATAAGTTTACTAGACACAGCATTCTTGGGTGGCAGGGGTTTTTTTTGTTTGTTTTTTGTTTTTTTTATGAGAGAACAATTTGTTATAATGAACCAGAAGTACAAATTTCCACTGAAACTGGAACAGTTGACAGAATATGGCTGAACTTAGTTAACCTTTAAGAGAAATAAGAAAAAGGCCAAACAAAGCCAGTGAATGGGAAAGCC